>LS882693.1:571368-597311 GCA_900490955.1 Micoletzkya japonica | reverse complement strand
GTGTGTGTGTGTGTGTGTGTGTGTGTGTGTGTGTGTGTGTGTGTGTGTGTGTGTGTGTGTGTGTGTGTGTGTGTGTGTGTGATTACAGCACATGGGATATTAGAATCTTATTAAATAGAGCTCCAACAGCATACCTCTATAGGAAGGTCAAGGGGATCAACCGAATGAGGAGTAGATGGAATAAGGGAGACAAAAGCTACGTAGGCTTCACCATCCGAATCACTCAAGATAAGATGCCAACCGTTGACACTTGATTCAATGATCACCATTGATGCTAAAAAAATGTTCGTACTGCTTTTTCTCAGCAACGGCGAAATTTTTAGTACAAGGAGAGACTATGAGATTCAGGATACTGAGAGCTATCCAAAGATGACAAAAAATGCATATGGTAGGTATTGAGTGGAGGGTTTAGGAATCAAAATAAACATACTAATAGTTTTGAAGAGACCGTAGCTGTTTGACTGTTGGGGAGCCAGAAGAGAAATAAATGATAATAGATTGAGCTTGACACGTGCGTAATCCAATCCTTTTCCTTTATCAGCATCGTAGAACCTATGCAAAATTATATTTCGGACAAAATGTCATCAAAATCATACGTGGGCACCTATGGGCAGGCTTGGTAAATACATGAAGGGAGCTGACGCTGCGCAGCCTACTTTCGCCTACTTTTTTGCGTACTTCAAGCTTATCTAAGTTGATGAAAGTAGGTCAAAAGTATTTTTGGAGGAAAGCGAACTAAAATCCTTTGCAGCAAAAATCTTTGCAGCGCGCTAACTACCGGAGGCGGCCTTTAGCCTAAGCTGGCATTTTACCAAGAGAGTTTCACTGTATTTAGCGGAATGCGCTGCAAAGATTTTCCAACGTTCGTTTTCCTCCAATAATATTACACATCGTTCAGAGAGATGTGTTGTGTTGTGGAAGCACAGATAGTACATCGGAAACGACGTAATCAAGGAACTTTTACCATTAAAAATTGTGATAATCAAGGCACTTTTACCTCAAATTCCATCTTTTTATGTCAAATTATGTTGTTTTTCGTGATTTTTAGTGCGAATCTAGGCACTTTTACCTGCATATTCATGAAAAATCAAGGCACTTTGAAATTCAAAGACTTGGCTATTTTATCTATGTGTGGAAGGGGTCTAGAATTACTGAAAAGCTGAGTTGAGATTATGAGAAAGTGTTGAGTATAGTTTCTAATTGTAAGACTGAAAGCTATTGTAGCGCAACTACGTAATTTATATATAGGAGGCAGATGCCAACATACATGGGCTAGTGCTGTCCTCAAATTTCTGCAGTCACCCTTACATAATTATAGAAAATCAAAAGCAGCCATCCTAACAAACCTTTGACTTTACATAGAAAAAATACTACATCGGAAACGACGTAATCAAGGCACTTTTTCCTTTCCCCTTCAACAAGTCATGTCGAATTATGATGATTTTTGGCTATTATAGTGTGAATCAAGGCACTTTTCACAGCCGGACAGCCACAATAGACTGACCCCACTCGATCACACCATGAAAATGGACGATTATTTCAAATGCGGTTAAAGATGCTTATGAATGAGTTGTAGAAGATGCGGTTGGACGCAAAGAATAGATTCCACTTTGTTTCCGGTCAAAAGTTTCATAACGAAGACTGATATCCCATGAAATGCGTGGTTTTTGCACCGTGCCAAAGTGGGGGTCCTGTCCGGCTGTGCTTTTACCTATTTCGTTATCAAAAAATCAAGGCACTTTGCAATTCTCCGACATGACTATTTTATTTATGTTACTTTATGATTCTCGGGTGCAGGCACCCATCCTAACGTCCGATTGGACTACGGCGCCCATGTATGGATGCCAAAATGTGATGTAGATGAAACTTTAGACAGAACTCTAGCTAAGCTATGTAAAAAATTTAGAGTTTGGTACACTAACAATAAGAGTAAATTCTGGATAATATTTCTCTACAATTTACACCTATTGAACAGTTCTCTAGCCTGTTGTGGTAATCAGGTGTCTAAGGAATATATTTACTAGGTGTGCATAGTGAGGAATTTTATTAGGAAATTTTTGCTTAGTAGACGTCGCCAATGCTAAAGAGGAGTAAATCTCTTCCTCTAGGCCAAATTCCCACAGCTTACGCCTTATCAAGTAAAACTTACACTGACTTCAAATTACAGCAGCTTTTTAGAGCAAAATGGTGTTCGAATTAATCACATGAAGAATAAGCTGAAGCCCATGGGGTAATTTCGCAGTGCAGATGGTTTCAAGATGTGGTGTAATTGCTCAACTTTTCGCTATGAACTAAAAAAGAGAAAAAAAAACTAAAAAAGGAGAAACTAAATGTTACCCATAGGAAAGGCATAGTTTTCGAGAATGTGGTGAAAAAACAAGCTTGTAATTCTAAAGAAATGGATTTTTAAAACATTATAAATTGTATTTTCGATGTATTGCTGGGTAACGGTTATGAGTAAGGAAAAGACGCCTCTAGAAAGTTGTATGGTAATTCTAGCGAAAATTCAAGCGCGGGAAAGTAAATGGAGAACCTACATGAGAAGCATAGGAAGGATGTCAATCTACACGTTAATACTAGGCTAAAAATATGGACATTCATTAGAAACTGTATAACTCTACCGTCAAGCTAGTAAATTGTGGGCCGTGTTTGAAACACTTGAAACAAGCCCATATCTCGGCTGGGAAAGGTCGTACAGAGTTCTGGTTGGAATTTTTGGAATTCTCAGGATGAGATCTACTAGTGTATCAAGTTTGGTGGTGATTAGACAACTTTAAACCGCTTAAAACGGCTTTTATCTTAGAAATCCCGATAAATTCTCGCTATCCCAGTTCGAACCTCTCCAATGCCACATTTTTACGTTTTAAAGGTCTTTAAACTTGAGGAATCGTTACCAAACTTGATACACAAATAGATCTCGTCCTGAGGATTCCAAAAATTCCAACCAGAACTCTGTACGACCTTCCCCAGCCGAGATATGGCCTTGTTTCAAGTGTTTTAAACACGGCCCACAATTTACTAGCTTAACGGTAGAGCACAGAGATAGCTGATGCGTTGGCGCCAGTCGGGCGAAGCGGCGCGTAGCCCGGCTGGTTTTTCAAAATATAGCTACCCGTGTATGATCAAAACGTTACTACGTCGGTCAGGTTTGAAACCAAAGTAGTTCTACCGCACATATTTGAAGCATAAACAGGCAATGCTGCCAAGAATATTTTAAAATGGGGCCTGCCATGATCAATCCTACCAATTAAAATCTTCCACCAAAATCTGGCCTACCAAAGTAGAATTAACAACGTATTTGGGCTTACCACTGACAGTATGGGTCGTTGCTCATGTATGATTTGAAAAATACTTACCGTATACAGCAATCGGAAGAGAGAACAGCAAGATAAGTAGAGTCGCTGCCATTAGATCCGTCATCAGTCCACAATACTTGTTCAGCAGTCACATCTCCAGACCATACTGATTCTTGAACGTTCATGCTTCTGAACTACTGATTAGACATTTCACATAATAATGCATAGAAAATAAAATTTACTTACTCGCAAAAGTAACGATCTCTCAGGAGTTCCGCTACAGACGATGTAGTCCATAATTCGAGGGGAACAGATATAACGTTGACAGAATGAGAACCAACTATGGCTACTCTACATCCCGAAGGCTCGGGAACGATGTGCTTGATAGGAAAGCCAATATTAGCATCACTCAGCAGCTCCTGAATCAAGTGCATATTAGTCATTCCACATAATCGAGCATACAATTCGTTTAGCGTAGTGAGCATATCCATCCACGAAGTGAATATTGAACAGGAAAAAGAGCTGTCTGTCACAAGAGACTATGAGAGAATTGTCGTTGAACGCAGCGAAGGCTGTGATATTCTGGTCCGTTTGAAGGTTGCTCAACTTCATCCTGCAAGTATGCACAAATGCCAATGACGGAAAAACGAAACACAACCCAACTCTAATTATATAACTAGGTAGCTTTAAACAAGTCGCAACACGTAAGAGCCGTGGAATACGCAAAGGATGGGTATGCTGAAAACCGGTTCCGGAACCATAACGTCAAACGATTACTGTAAACTAGCGCAATTCATGAGCATTTGGAGCCACCTAGTTTGCCGGCCAGCGTTAGTTATGACGCATGTTAAATGCCGTAATACCGGTTAGTCTTCCCCATTCTTTCCACAGCTTAATTTTAGCCGCTCCCTACATAAACTCCAGCATCACTCGATTCGCAGTTCCTGACGACAAAGTTAAATGGAGCGTTCCATGGAAGGAGTACGCTCCTGTTGAGTATACTGATCCTTCAATTAACGGAAAGCAATGGGCTGATCCTAGCACTACTGAAGGAATCAAGTTCAACGAAGAAGATGGAAAGATTGACAGAAGATCGTTTGAATGGTTTGGCTATGCTGTAGTAATTGCTACCAGAACGTTTAGCAAGTATGCGTTTGACGAGAAACTTCGTCCTCTTAATCCTAAGGGGAGAACGGGACTAACCGGAAGAGGAATTCTCGGTCGATGGGGACCTAACCATGCAGCAGACCCCATAGTATCGCGTATTCGGGAAGGTAATCTCGAATTCGTGGCAATCAAGAGAAAGGATACAGGTGAGTAACACTGATAGAGTGTAGAGGAACTTGACTGCAGGAGAATGGGCTATTCCTGGTGGAATGGTAGATTCGGGAGAACATGTGTCGGTTACTCTCAAGAGAGAGTTTGGAGAGGAAGCACTTGGAGGGAAAAGAGCAGAAGAAATGGACGAATTGTGGAAGAATGGAAAACAGTTGTACGCGGGTTATGTAGACGATCACCGGAATACGGACAATGCATGGATGGAGACTGTCGTTTACAACTTTCATGATGATAAGGGAATCACAAATAACGTTAAATTCGAGGTTCGTGGAGAAATAGCATAGGCTTAAGGTCATCTTATTGATTATTTCAAGTAAACATTCAAACCGACCGAAATAACGAAAATTCGAAATATTAAATAAAAAAAACTATTTAATGGAAATTATGTCTTACCACGAAAATCGTGTCTTTTTCATACTACCGTATACTGTACTGCCTCGTCTTCAAATTGTTCGTTTAGGCTGGAGATGACGCGTGCTCTGTGAGATGGGTGAATGTTTCATCAAATGATCCTCTTTATGCATCTCATGAATCGTTCATTGATCTGCTGAAGAAACACCATACTTAATTTCGTGATTGTGATTGGCTGTCCCTTTCGTATCTTGCAATAAAATGGTTATTTACAAGATGTCTCGTGGTGGTGGAGGTCGTGTCCCTCCTCAAATCGAGGGCCTCGTATCTCTCAAAGTGGACAATATCTCGTACAATACGAGTCCTGCCGATCTTCGTCGGCTCTTCGATAAGTATGGAGACATTGGAGATATTCACATCCCGAGAGATCGATATAATCGGCAGAGTCGTGGATTTGGATTCGTCCGCTTCTACAGGTTTCATTTTTGAGGCTGGAATTTTAGATTTATTTTCAGTGAAACGAAAAACAAGCGAGTCATTGTCATCGGGAAAGAAGGATATTATAAATGAGAGGTTTAAGCCGTCGCGATGCGGAACATGCTCTTGATCGTACTGATGGGAAGTTCATCGATGGACGAGAGATTCGCGTGTCCATTGCCAAGTACGAACGGCCTTTGGATGAACGTGGATATCGACCGGGATACAGACGGTATTTATATTACTTTTGAATGCTTCATTTCATATGAAATACCACATTTCGTTCTCCTTTTCTCCTTTTCACGAACGAAAACAAAAGGTCTTGTTATTTTAGTTAGAGTTGTTATAGAGCTTAGTTTAGATTCATTTTGAATATACTAAAAATGGAGTGGAGATGTCACGTAGTATGACACGATTTGGTAATAAGTCCCGGAAAAATTGCGAACATTTATTTAAAAAACGTAAAATAGAGTAAGTACGTAAATATACGAAAGTGTTCACAGATGGCAGTGTCCCTCGCTGGTAGCTGAAGTGAGCTGTTGTGGCTGAGATAGCAGACTGATAGCAGTGAATAGCAGACGAGAGAGATTGATCGGGAGTGGATAGGCAGGGAATGCAGGTCTCGTTCCCGCTCTCGTTCCCGTTCTCGCTCCCCTCGTCGTCGATCTCGCACTAGGTCTCCCCCCAGTCGATCACCTTCCAGGGATAGAGACCGCTCGCGTAGTCGGTAACTTATTTTACCTTGATTATCGTTTATCATCTAAATCTCAGCATTACAATGCATAAGGAGAAATGGTGGAGCTGTGCTTTTCTGGACATTAATTGCCACATTCGGTATTTTCTCAAACGGGTTGCAACTACAGTGCATACATGGGCGCGATTGTCCAAGCGGACGTTAGGATGGGTGCCTGCACGAAAGAGTCCTAACGTAGAACGCTTGTTATGATGACTGCTTTTGATTTCCTCTAATTGTGTAAGGAAGCCTGCAAGATATTCTTGGACGATGCTAGCCCATGTATGCTACAGTGGTATTATTGTCGAAAAGTGGACGTAATCTTCTCATTGTAAACGCATGAAGCATAACATAACAGCTAAGAGAACTTACAAGCAGAACACTAGTAAATATTTGGAAACTTGACAGATTCCGAATTACTGCTAAACACAGTAGGGGGATCTTATAATAATGCTTTTCCTAGTTGTAGTAAGTTCCCTTGAAATGCCCAATGCCATCCTCAGTTCCCCCCGTCGCTCCCGATCGGCCTCTCGCTCTGCTTCTCCCCGCAAGTCCGACAGGAAGAGTCGTTCTCGATCCCGTTCCCGCTCTCGTTCGAGATCTCGTTCTCCCAGCAGATAACCTCCTTCACTTCTGCTCTATCTATTAATCCCGTATTCTCTTTATTTTGTTGACTTCTTGTAAACATCGGCTGGTTGATAAAAGCTGGCTGGTTACGGTTGAATGAGTATGGCAACGGAAGTGGCAGGGAATGGTGAAGGAAGGAAAAGGGAGGAGAATGGGGGGGGGGAGTATTGGATGGAATGCAGGACACTACGACCGTAGGCAATGTGTCCTTCCCTCTACAGTACCCTGAACAGGGTCAACTTGTATTCGATGCTTCATTCGAATGTGGTGAGTAAGAGTGCGGTAGTGGATGATAGAGAATAGGCAATCTCGGACGAGTGGACACCATCTCAAAGGGAGAGTACGACTTGTTCATTCGACCCGACACTTGCAATTCCAAGTATCGAGTTTGGTTCTACTTCGCTGTTGAGAATGCAGAGGAGAAACAAGTAGGAAACTTGCTCGACTATGGGTACAGTATCCCTTCTTCTAGCGAGTGGTCTTCAATATCGTCAATTTCTCGAAACTTCGTTCTCTTTTTGATACTGGAGCAGCGGCTCCGGTTATGAAGCGAGACAAAGAAGATAATTGGTGAGAAAGTATGCGACATGGATAACGGAAAAGGTCAAGGGAACGGATAGCTCGTAAGCACTTGTACTACTATCGATCGTCGCTTCATGGAGATAGATTCGTCCTTTCGTTTGCATACACCTTTGATGAACCACACAAGGTACGCATTACTTCAGAAGAGGATAGTCAACTATAACCTATCCTCGAATATACAGGTATATTTCGCGTACTCAATTCCTTATTCGTATACACAACTTCGGTGCTTCCTCACATCCATCTCCAATCGAAATCTTTCGTTCTTCCGAAGAAGAGTACTAACCGAAACTATTGTGGGCTATCTAAATTTTATTTTCTTATATAGTAAAATTATAGCAAGGGCGAGAGGTAGAACTAATTACCATCGAAGATGACAAACTAGGAAGGAGGAAGAAAATGGTTGTTATCAGTGCGAGAGTTCATCCAGGAGAAACTCCATCGAGCTATATAGTACAGGGTAAGATTGTGGGGGAACTACAAGGTAGACTTGTTACAGGTCTCATTCAATTCTTAGTCAGCGATGATCCCCGCGCCATCCAAATAAGAAGTCTCCTCTCATTCAAGATAGTCCCTATGCTCAATCCAGATGGAGTTGTACTTGGCAACTATCGGTATGTATTCGTAACTGGTGACGTTTCCATCCTCAATCTATCGTCAGTCTTTCAGCTGTTCCATCCTCGGGGTCGATCTCAATCGTCATTGGGTCAAACCCTCCTCATGGGCTCATCCCTCCATAGCAGCCACACGTAATCTTCTCGTGCAATATGAGTCTAACCTCGTGAGTAGATGATTAGACGATACCAAGACTGTATCCTTTGAGATGGTCGATATCATTCTTTATCTCGACATACATGCTCACTCGCAGAAGACCAACAGTTTCTTGTACGGAAATACTCCGTCAAGTGAACTTGCAAAGTATGCACAATATCCCTTACCCCATCAAAGTTCAATATTATAACACAGAGAACGACAGCTGTGGTTGCCTCATTATCTGTCCCGACTAGCAGACGACTTCTCGCTTACTTATACTCAATTCAATCGCGATGCCGATAAGGAAGGAACAGGGAGAAGGTAGGAGAACAGGACTATAGTGAAAGACTATGCATCATACTCGGATCGTATCAAATTCTTTGAAGGGCCATGGGTGCAATTCTGCAGTGTCAGTGTTACACTCTCGAAGTGTCATTCTTCTCATACCGTCCACACGATTCCCTCACAGCTAGACCCGTTCCCTATCTGGCATTCAAATGTTTGTCTCTCTCCCTCATTCCTCTACTCTCGTTTCTCGTTCAGATGAATGTTTGGGCGAGCAGCTAGCGATGTCTATACTGCATTATGCTCAATCACTAACCAACGATCGTACCTTCTCATTCCTCTCTACCATCAACAATTTGATCATTAAGAAGCCCAAGAAATAAAGATCACTGTTTGACAGTATCCTCCAGTGTATTGCAGCCCGATTCATAAGCATAATACTTTCTCAACTGACTTGTCCTCTCCCCTTTAATAGTCGTTCTCTATTACCTTCCCACTTGTGAGTACAAACGAAAGGACACGAGTAGGGTGCAATTGGTGCCATGTACAGCCTTATAGCTATGAAAGGGGGAGGGACTTAGAGAGGAGGTACCCGAGTGGCCTCGTCCTCGATCCCCTCACTTGAAGAATGGCTGTATTCTCAGACTCTACACCCTTCCATCTCATGTAAACATTATGCTTCAGCTCCTACTTATATTCGCTCTGGTACGTCGCTCTTAATCATTTCGTTATTTTAGTTTTTGTTCAGTACCCAAAATACTGAGTTGTTAAGAGATGTAGATGAGTTGAAGTAATGGGGTGCCCTTTGTTTGTGTAGTGATCATTTCGCAATAATACAGATTCTTAGATTTTTCCAGTAGTCCGCATTCTTGTATTCAACAGCCAACGGGCAATTCCCACATCAATACAGTAGCCAAAGAAAGGCGCTGACCTCTGGTCATTGTAGTATCTCACAGCTAATTACTCTCCTTGTATGTCCCTGAGTATGCCCTTCCTTGTGAGAAAGAAGACGAATGGTCAAGAAGGAGGTATACTCAAGAGAGGATGCTATTCATTGTAGGTACTCTACACAGCAGGACAGGACAATGCTGTTGTGGGTAAGGAGGGATAGGAACGATGATAGCTAGGGTTAGGGGTCGACGGGGATTATCCCTTCCAATATATTAGTGACAGATTCTTGTTAGATGGACAAATGACAAAGCGAAACATTTCATAAGCTACACAATACCAACCGATGGATGGGCTTACAGGTCTTCCTGTTATCTCGTGTGACGATCATGAAATTCGTGTGGATGTTAACACTGTAAGTGGTGGATATTAATGTCCGACTAGGTTTGTCTCCCAATCAGATGGATGCTTTCGGTGGAAGAATCTTCGTGAAAGGCGAACACAGTCGAAAAGAATGTGTGAGCGACTACTCCAATGTATACATGGCCAATTCAGGTGAGCTTTCGAAATGCGCATATTTACAAGGAGATGGTCTGACCTCGCGGAAAGGGATTCAAATGAGACATGTACCATTCGAAAGAGCGTCAAAAACTGAGTAGACAACGATGTTCAATTTTTGCAGAGGGCGTATGTAGCGCGAGATAATCGTCATTTTCTGGAAGTAGGGATCCACCATTGCGCCCGCCGCTTCCTTTTGTGAGGCGTCGCCTACAGCAGGCTGTCAGCAATCGTCGGTAGCGCAGCAGGAAAGTGGTCGATCCGGAGTGGGCTGGCTGTGGGTTCAAACCCCATGCCGTGCATACTCTTTGCACGTTTTTTCCACAAGTCCCGGACTTGTGATTTTTTCAAGATTTTGACAAATTTTGATTTTTTTCGAAACTTCGCGTCTCGCACCTGGAAGTGATTCACAACGTCATGCTGCGTAGAATAGACTTGTATGCAAATTAAGAGAGTGGAGGCGAGAGAGCATGAAAATTGGAGAGACGCAGAGACACTCGGAATTTCGGAACGCGGACTGGTAAAACGTCGTGAGTGATTTGGAGCTATTATCATGGCCATAGCAACGTGTTTCTTCCTATCATAAACAGAGATGCATATCTGATTTAATTCTTACTTGCAGGATATGCCATTGGTACTTTCGGCATCAAACAAGGAAAAGTAGAAGAGGAAAATTCGAAAAAAATAATAAGTCTTGTGGAAAAAACGTGCAAAGAGTATGCACGGCATGGGGTTTGAACCCACAGCCAGCCCACTCCGGATCGACCACTTTCCTGCTGCGCTACCGACGATTGCTGACAGCCAGCTGTAGGCGACGCCTCACAAAAGGAAGCGCGGGCGCAATGGTGGATCCCTACTTCCAGAAAATGACGATTATCTCGCGCTACATACGCCCTCTGCAAAAATTCAACATCGTTGTCTACTCAGTTTTTGACGCTCTTTCGAAAAGTACATGTCTCATTTGGGTCCCTTTCCGCGAGGTCAGACCATCTCCTTGTTAGTTATTCCTTGACCTGTCAACAAATCGGCGGTGCAGATGAGCACAATCCCATTTAGAGTCGCTGTCGATGTCTTCTCAACGAGTGGATTCGTTGATTCGAATGGGCCAGCGAGAGGACGTGTGTCCTCCATGTGACTGTGTCGACAATCCAAGGAGAAGCAAGCGAGAGGGACGGTCTAATATCATTAGCATACAAGTGCCTCTCGACAAGTGCAATCTGCAGAGAGACCGCATCGTCAGTTCCCGTCCCTCTTCTCCCTACGGACCCCTTTCAGGCCTCTCCTCCGGGTGTTCGTATTTCATTCGTTGTTGTCATCTCTTTTCACAAATCGTTTATAACGAAGCAGGATCGTGCATATCACGTACAGTGCTTATATGCAGAGAGTGATAGGATCATCACGACAAAAGTAGATGTAGGGTGGGTGAATCGGACGAATAAAAGATTAGGAAGAGAGTTAAGGATGCAAGAGTCGCTCAATGTAAGCGGCAGTGTTGCTCCGTCTTCGTGTCAATACTCAATCAGAGATGCGAATGGAATTGCCGTGAAGAGTGTACGAGTGGGAGACGTAGTCACTCACACTTGGGAGTGCATTTCTACTTCAACTCGTGAGCTTCCGGCATTGCCTATTATTCATGTAATAGTTTCTTTGCTTAATCGGAGCATTCAGAGATATACTCTTTGCTCGTTCATGACTGTACAGTCGAAGACAACAGTGGAGGGCGTAGTCAGATCATCGATGAGAGAGGGTCAGTCCCATTCTCCATCCACCTATTTTTCTTCTCAGATGCTCTCTCGACCCTTCCGTCATCCCGTCTCCGTCCTACTCTTCTCCACTCACAGCTTCACTCGATTCCTACGTATTCAAGTTCCCCGATCAGTCTTCCATTGGGTTTATGTGCAGTCTGTCCCTATGTCTGAGAGGCGACGAAGAATGTAAAGCCATGACGGTGAGTCGTTGTCGATTCGTATTAGTTGTTTAATTCTCATTGCATTCGTTCACGAATCTTTCTTCTCTTCATTACCCCATCAATTCAGCCCCCCGATTGTTCTCTTTCTTCTCGTTCTCGTCGTTCTCTGTCGCCCCTTTCATCTTCTCAACTTCCCACTTGGACCTTGCATTCGTCTCGTCTTACAGTAGTAGATGGAGATGTTCCTCTTCCCTCCCGGTACAGTACCCCCCGTATTTTCTATTATTCCCTTTCAGATCGCTTACTCCGCTCCTTCCTCCCGCAGTATGCCTTTCAGTCGCATCCTTCGGTGTATTCATTTCATTCATAACGTGTGTACTAACTACTTCACTTATCGCTCTGTACTTTATCTACAAGCCCGGGAAGTAATTCAGAACCATTTTATATTAGATTTAGAATAGGTTTACTTCCATTCTCACAACTTGAATTACGGATAAACCCAACCTATAGCCTTTTTAGATATTGATTTTCAATTATTTCGCTTTGGATCTCTTATAATTTTGTCCACCAAAGCCATATCCGAACTGTAGAACACTGTGGAAGTATAGAACTTTTAATTGAATCGTTGATTATTGCATGCACCCATATCGGAAGATAAATATGATAGTATGAAAACCCGTAATTACATCCAATTGGCAAGTGGAGTGTATGTAACAGCGAGGAAGTGAGATTTAAGGGAGCCATGTACTCCAATTGGAGGACGAGGACACACTCCAGAGGGAGTACCGTATACCCAAGGAAAACGGAGGATGTAGTATCGGGACCAAGCCAACTGAGCTGCCGACTCACCCAGTCCAAACTGACCACTGCACGACGGATATTCCACCTCAATTACTATTCAACCATGCAATTAAGTGTACTGTACCTTAGGATCGAGCGTTACAGTGACTGGAGCCTTCGGAGTGACTACGTGAAGTCGCATCAATTGCGCATTCTCACACGGAGTCTCAAGAGTATTGTCTGTTGCTTACAAGGGGAAGGCTAGCTTGCCTTTCGATAGCTACATGGCTGAAAGAGGGGAAGATCAGTCTCTACGATGGACCCTTCCGATGGACAGTACAGTTGTCGATGTCCCCTTCCACATTCATACTCCGCTCCCACGAACAATTTCACCTTTCAACGATGACGTCACTACAGTCTTCCTTTTACTCACTCTTTCCGTAGTTCCAGGCAACTTTCGGCCGCGTTTGACTCGAGAGAGGGCATTGTTGCTCTTGATTGTAGATTCCACGTAGTTCATGTCACGAGTCCATGTATTGACATCGACCTATGAAGAGGTGGAATGGAGAGGGAGAAGGGAAGGGGGATACCTCGAGGTACACGTCGACAGGGAGAAGGTGAGTATCTCCGATGAATCCATACTGACCACGGATGCCACTAACATGACTACAAGAGGCTACATCTATCTACTTGACCCCTTGCATGGATGTACCTGTATACGCTGGAAGTGCCAATGCAGAGAAGACTCCAAGAGGGGAAGAGGGGAGGGAGAGAGGGGAATTCCGAGTGGTGCACTCCCTCAGTGAACACCACTCCATTTTCAACTAGTAGACGGCGAGTCTCCAAGTCATCTCAACTAACTATTTCACTCCATTTTTTTTACTTTCAACACCAAACTATAATTCATTCCATATGCGCTCAGGCACACTTTTATGCACATTGAACAGCGAAATCGGTTAACAACTCGCAAAATAGTAAAGTTAGTCAATCAATAGCACAAAGAATGACTAACCAATGGCCTTGCACAGCTTCTCATCAAGAGGATCTTTGAGTAAGATGACGTCATTGTCCAAGTACGATCTGCCTTCTGTTTCCTACAATGTCTCTGATTCCCTCCCACATAATGACATAAACTAAAACTTATATCCCGCTAATTGCCAAAGAAAACATGTTAATATGCGACTATTGAAAGCATCTGTTCCCTCCCTCGCAACTGTCCCCTAACTGCTCGCTGGTCCGTCCCCACCATGCCCCACCGTACCCCCACCTCCTCTTCCCTACCGTACCCCTCTTCCTCCTCCTCCCCCCACCTCCTCTTCCTTGTCATTGCGTTCGTCTTCGCAGTCGCTGTCGTCATCCTCCTCCATCGTCCTATTGACTCTCTTCTCCCCTAACTTCCCCACAATCCGTGCCTCCGGCCACTCCTCTTCTTGTGCCAATAACTCATTGACTCCGCTCTTTCCCTCTCCAGCCACCTCAAGACCCCCTTCGATCCCTTCAATTCTCTTCCACATCATACCACGAACTCGTGCACCTCCATAGCTGTCTTGCAACAAGCGAAGTTAGAGTAGAAGTCCATGTTGGCTTCCTGCATGAAAGGATAGCTTCATAGGAATAGTGTGTAAGAGTGAGGGCGAACCTTGAGAGTGAAGGGATCATCGCGTCGCATTTGACTGCGTGCACAATTACATGCGGAGATGTAAGTGACGGAAGACGAATGCAATTGCCATCTTAACAACGGCACTCATACCAAGTGAGATCAGTCTCACAATCAGAGACACAGTATACACTACCTTGGGCGCTACAGTACCCTCTTCCCGCATTAAAATACCCATTCCCTGTTCAGCTAGGCAGTCTCATCCCCTAGTATACCCTCTTCTCGCACTACCGTATCCCCTACCACTCCCTACCGTATCATGAACTGCTTACTTGCTCCTCTCGACAGTCTCATCTCCTACAGTAGGATGAGCAGCCAATCGACAGTTGTTCATAAGAAGTGATGTCATTTCGCATCCTTTCAAGGTAGATGACCACAGATTCTCGCATTCGTTCCTTACTTCAGTCCAATCTCGCCTATCCATGCATAAACATTCCAGCGAACGAATGGTCGATGCCAACTTAAACATACTCTCATATGTGTTCAACTAGACTACTCCAAATGAGATAAACTTCACGAAGAGACAGTATACCTTCTGGGAGTATGAATGAACCCTATGCTGACCCTTTTATCATGCTGTGTACGTGACAATACTCTCGTCGCCGTTTTGCCTTCCCTCGGTAGATACTTCTCTATCGCCTTCTTCTTTTGCAATTCTGTCATTCTGCATAATTACAAGGCCCTTCCTCCACTTCAATAATCACTACCTCTCGATAAGTTCACTTTCTCTTGAGATCCGTGGAAGCTTATCGATCAATTCAATAATACTTTTGGTTGTTCCTATGAACTTGGACTGTGAAGGAAACTCGAAAACCAGTTTCTTCTTCTCTCGAACCTCAATCATTTCTTATACTAGAAATTCCTAGTCCCCAACCTTTTTAATATGTAGTTCAAGGAATGCTCCGAGCCTAGACGGCCCTTCCTTCTCTATAAATTTTACATTCTCTATAAATTTTACACCATATTTTCTATAAATGGATACTCTTTACACAACATCCTTCAGCACACCTCTTTCCTCTTTTTCCTCCGTATCTCCATTCAATAATCTCGCCATTATTGTTTCGAGGGTTACCATTTCTGCCTGAAACAATGAAGCTGCTGAAGCATTTACAATCGCTGCTGTTCTCTATCAAATAATTTGCTCATTTTAGAAAAAAAACAATTTTAAAATACCTTCTTAGCCAAGAAAATATATCCATTTCCCCATATATGACCAAGAGCTGTTGAATGGTCACTGAAGAAGGAAAGTGGGTATAACTTAGAAATTTCAACCTTACTTTTCTCGTGCAAGAAGTTTGTAGTGTTTGAATACGTTGAACGTTTGATCTTCGAGATTCTGTTCCAGTTTATCAAGAAGTTCGCGACGTTTTCCGACTCCCAGGTCCTGTCTGAAAATGAGGTTACGGTATACAAAGATTGCATCGCCAGCTCTTCGGTCCATATTTCGAAAGATAAGTCAACTAATTTGCGAAATTATAGATTACAAGCCGCAAGGGATTATTCTAAACAATATTAAACATAATTATTAGAAAAGCGTGATCCTGCCAACAAGAGGGTCGGCGCATCTACAAGAAGTGCGGTACGGAACCTGATGAGATTACGGTGGAACAGGAAAAGGAAACGAGGAACTGCGAATCTGCCGGAGCGAGGAATCGAAGAGGAGGAGTTCATCAGGGACAACAGCTTCATTCTCAAACATGGTAACAGAGCACATGTAGATACACAGCGTGTTCAAACACCCTTTTCCCGCCTTATGTTCATGAAGGCCGTAAACAACATTTGTTCTTACTGTAAATTCAACACATCGTATGATAATTAAGCAGTCTCTCTTGTCAAGGCTACTTAGTATAAAAATTAGACTAATCAATGGTTATTTGCATAGGGATCTTGGCAAAATGCCATGAAAGCAATGAGACAGGCGAACAAGCTGTGTAGATACCGTAACCTACCTCTTTGCGTTGACTCGCTGTAACGTGTGAGGAAGAGACAGCTCAAGACGACACGAATTCTCAACGAATAGAACGAGATGGGACAGGCTAATAGCAGTCAGAAGAATATTCTCTGCGCACGAATCACAAGCTTCAATCCAATCGAAGAATTCCTGTAATGGAGACCAGTAGCAACGGTCCTTGCTACTGACGATACCTTATTGGAAGAAACTTCAACCGTGGAGAATCTAGATGCATCCTTGTATGTGTTGACTACTAGGAACAGAGCCCCGAAGTTGAGAGAAAAGTAAGCGACAACCTGATAACGGCTGCCTCTCTTAAATACGATGAAGACGAGACTCACATTAGCTGATCCGTCCATTCCAGTAGTCCAGGTATCGAGATATCGTCCCTTGAGTGCTTCATTAATCTCGTCCACCTTCGTTCCATCACTAGCATCCTTCCCTACTACCGACACCACGAGCAATCCTGTCTCCCGACAAACCGATTGTCCCTTCTTCTCCATCTCTTCTACCCATTGCACAAGAGGTTTTGATGCCCCCATCTGCGATGCTGAAAACTCATCATTTTCAGTTATAAACTCACCACAAACGCTCATCAAATGAATTGCAATTTAAAAAAAAAACAAAACAAGGCCTTGGTAAAGTACGGTAGTTTGACTCTTTTACTTACCGTAATCTCATTTAACGCGTGCTGACGCGTTACTGCGGCAGATACGTGCCTCTGCTAAAAACGTAAATTTCGAATTTTCGGTAGCTGCAGTTCAGTACTGAATTCAGTGTACATATTTCTAGTAATCGCCAATTTTTGTTTTTTGTTATCTTGTTGTGATCTAAGTTATACGATTGAGGATGACTAAACCGTCGAGTACTACGGGAGCAGTCTACAATTACACCTACGAAGACTTCGAACGAGCTCATCAGTCTCAACTTCTTGCAGCTGATGTCCCCAAGGAATTGTGGGCTACGGTCTTTGCGAAGCTGGCGAATGAGGTAAGGGAGTTGTACAAGTGGAGAGGTCCGTGAATAAATGGAATAATTGAGTCTCATCTAGGTGTTCGATGCGGGTGACTACATGGTAATTGAGTCTCATCTAGGTGTTCGATGCGGGTGACTACATGAGTCTTGTGTTTGAAGAGGACGAAGACTCTCACCATCCATGGAGAGTTCTCACTTCACAGGTTAACTTTTCCACAAATCTATCCCCCCAGTGGTAAATGTTAGTTCAAAAAGGCCAGAATGTTCACCTTTGCGGTTTGATGTAGGATCCTCTAAAAAGTTTTCATTAAAAAAACTACAAACAAAGGTATTTCAATTGTTTTGTATAGGCAATCGATCGTGAGAAGGACGTATTCATCGTTGATCATGCGTGGACTTTCGAGATGAATTCACAAGTTAAATTATTGCTGCAGGATGAAGGATTGAGAAAGGTTGGGTTGAATGGTTAGTTGAGGAAGAGTGGGTTGTTCAGAGAATGATGGATATGGTCGGGATAAGAGATGCGGAGAAGGAAGAATCATCGGATGAAGAAGTACAAGGAGATGTAGATAAGGAGGAAGAGGAGAAGAGGAAGAGGGAACGGAGGGAATCGAGGAGTAGTGAAGAGAAGCTGAATACAGTAGAAGAGATTGTGAACAGACTGTGGAAGTATGTAGGCACGTATACTCTACGCTATCAAAAGGTGAATTACTTGCAATCAAGCAATTACGAGCTAAAAAGACCAATTCCATTCGGGATAAGAGATGCGGAGAAGGAAGAAGCACTAAAGGGGTTGTTTCAGGAGAACGGCAGTCTGGATTCTCGTACGATGTGGTATGTGATGGACGAGCTGGGTTCCCGTATTGCCCACTCTCGTTCCCCCAATGCTCGTCTTGTTCCACTCTTCTTTGCTCCGCATGGAATCGCCTACTCTCTGCTCTTCTTCCTTCGCAATCTCTCTGAAGAAGGTCCATTGCCCATTCCTACCGGTCCCTTCTCTCGTATACCTACCGTACTCCTTTCAGTGGATATAGTGCGTGATTGTACCGAGTCACTGGTCTCCCTCCAGCATCCGGAATGGGTAGATATCCTTGAGTTGCCGTGGACTACTCGTGACTTCTCTTCCCTTTCGTCGATTCGTTTGTTTCCAGATGAAGCCTTCTTCCTAGTCAGTCCTTCCCTTCCTTCACTCCTTTCCTCTTTCCTTGCAGGGCGGTCGTATGTCAGATAAGCTGGCTTCCCTTTCCGACCAATCCAAATGTGCCTTCTCCCCTCACTCTCCTCTTCGTATCTTCGCTGATGATGTCCAAGTCTGTCTCTTCTTTCACTCCCTTGCCTACTCTTCGTTTTAGCTGATCGAGAAGCTTAGAATTCCATTTGAACTGGTAGATGAGATGAAGGATGCAGATGTTGTTTGGCTATACAAACATTTCAATGATTACGAGTAAGCGAAGAGCAGTTATTGGCAGTAATGAGGATGGTGTTTAGGGGGTTGTGCAAGGAGAATGCATCAGCGCTTGTCAATCAGTTTCCCTGTGAGAGTTGTCTGACTACGAAGGATCTTCTGTCGGCCATTTTGTGTAGAGACTCGACTCCTCCACCCTACTTCCAGGTACATATTCACATTTATTGAACGATCCCTCCACTTTCAGATGACCTACAATCTCAACACAGAGCTCGCTCAATTTGCAGCTGAATTTCACAGAAGGGAAAAGTCGTATGTTTCAACTCTTATTATCTACCGTATGACTGCATTGTTATCCCACTACAAAATAATCCTGCAGTGGAGAAGACAATACGTGGATAATCAAACCCTGGAATATGGCGAGAGGGTTGGATATGCATGTGACCGATTCGTTGCACAAGATTGTTCGATTGTTGGAAGCTGGACCCAAGGTGAGAAAGTACGGCGAGGTTACTGTAGCTTAGGGAGGAGGAGGGGGGAGGGGGGTAAATACATCTAAATATGTTGTCATTAGGAGTATGGTGAATGCGAAAAGAGAGGGAGATGATTGCAGATCGCTTGTAAATACATCGAAAATCCAGTCACGTTCCAGAGACCGGATACAAAGAAAAACGTATGTACGGTAACCTTGATGCCGTGAGTAGTTAATGAATCTAGTGTTACCATCTACAATAGCACACCATTCTCTCTTACCGTAGTCAGGTCGAAGGTGGTTCCCCAGGTCAAATTCGATCTTCGCTTCATCGTGTACGTTGTATCCGTGCGTCCTCTAGTTGCCTATATCTACAACAATTACTGGATCCGATTCGCTATCAAGTAACTCTTAGTACATCTTGCACGTTACTCAGTCCTTTAGTGAATTCGTTCTTGATCGTTTCCACGATGAAGAGACTCATTTCACTGTCTTCAACTACTCCGATGCTTCTAAGATCCTTCAGGTATTTGGCATCATCATTTTAATTTATTCTTTCCTTGCAGATGGCTTGGCCTGAATTTGTAGAGGTTTTGGAAAAGAATCACCCAAAGTTGAAGTGGAAGGAAACTAAGGAAAAGATCAACTCCGCGATTCGAGATCTACTGGAGAGAGCAACAAAGTAAGTGGAAAGAGGGTATGAAGGGGAGGGGGAGGGAGGGGAGAGAGGGTGGAGGGGGAGGATAGGCAGAGGTTGAACAGAGAGGAACAGGTGACGAAAGAACACTGACATGATAAAGAAGGAGTGGGACAAAGATGATGTTTGAAGGGAAGAAGCTCCTCGAGGAGTCGCTTCGAATGTACAGTCGAGAGCCATGTATGGTATCGATGTGATGCTTCAGTGGGACAACGAAGGTAGACAAGCGCTCTCGTCGTCTCATCTCAATGTGTTAAGATCACTCGAGTGCCTGTCCCTCGATACTCGAAGTCAACTTCATGCCTGACTGTACTCGTGCTTGTTCTTACTATCAAGACTTCGCGGATACTACATTCAATACTCTCTTCCTCGATAAGATTGATAATAATCATGTCACCAAGTTGTAATCTCGGTTGTGAATTGATACATGTCGATAAAGTAGTGGGTATTGCATCTGTCCGTCTGTCCGTCTGTCTGTCTCTCTCAGTGTGATCTTCCTCCCCTCAGGCACAACAAGACTCGCGTGGGAGTCGTCTCCCTCCCTCCTTCCCTACTCAGTGATGAGTGAAGAGTCTTTCATAACTCTTTCCTTATCCACTTATATCGAGTATCCATTCCCCGTCTCCTATCCTTTATACCCTAGTTTACGTTCATCAAGAGTATCCTCAGCCATATGTCGTCGTGAGTGTAGTGTAAAGCAGTGAATCGATGAGTCTTGTCGGCCGCATAGGTCACTTCTTCCTTCCATTCAATCTCGTCCTCTCTCTTCAATCTCCGATTCCTCCCTTCAAAGATGGCCGATGGATTCTGGTTGTTCGAAGGGGTTGACGAGGAACCCTATGGACTGCTTCCCCTGGTTAATCTATCGGGGAAGGGAGGACCGACCTCTGTCAAGTATGTCGATCGAATCGGCAGTTACCAGTGGTATCTCGAGGATCAAACTCCGACCATAATGGTGAGTTCATTGTACGAGTCATTGCAAGAGAACGGTCAGATCCCGGGTGCTCCTCGTGAGTCGTTTTATTGGCCAGGGGGCAAGCTGATGCAGGATCAGGGAGTAGTTATCTACGATGTCAACCATCTCAAGGTAAGCGATACTCCCATGTATTCTCATCAGTCGTACAGGTCAAAAACGGATCGCTCGATGCTGCAATAATCGCTGCCAAGCTTCTGTCCGAGAAGAGGAAGAAGCCTATCGACTTCGGTCAATATCAGTTCATTACCGATGCCGTCAATCTTCAGAAACTATTCGCCTTTGCACAGGTTTTTGATTCAGTCATCAGTCTACTTGAGTCTTATAGGAAGCAGGGGATGGACTATTCCGAATCGATTGCGAGCGAGTAGGAAGAACGATCTTGATGAATAGGTAAGTGACGGGGAGACGAAGGGAGGGCTGTGTCACAGGATGGAAGCATCGGATCTCATGGAGATTGGACATGTCACTTTCGACCAAGGAGTCAAGAGGAAGATGACCAAACCGAGGTTCAAGCATGCCACTGGCCACTTCCATCAGGTAGTATCCACTACTCACATCCCCTCACACTCCTCGTTGCAGCTCGTCAGTTATCAATTCGGCAGATTCAAGATGCTCGTTCGTTTCGAAGTTGACTGTGCAGACTATGTCGCAGGAAAAGCCGAAGCGTGAGTCGAATGAAATGAGTAGTGAACTCTCCTGTTCGACAGGGTCGATGTGGAGAAGAGCGAGAAATTGCCCGAGAAGAAGAAGGCAGAATTGAACGATAACATCGAGGTATCATACGAGATATATTTTATTTCTTGTTTATCATTTGTTTTAAGGTCATCGAGTATGGAGAAATTCCCAAGACGTGTCCCCTTCAACTCGTTACTACTTATCCGCAGGTGAATTTATTTCACCATAACTTGTTCATGCAATTCTAATGATCAGGGGGCTGGTTTCCCATTCTTCACCTGGGCTCAGCTCTTCTTCACTACTGCGGATAATGTAATTTTTTGCATATCTCCTTCAATTATTTGTTTCCTTGTTACAAGGACAATTATGGATAGTGATGAAAAAGAATTAAATGTTTTGGTTATAGACGTTTATTGGATGGATCAAGGGCAATGGAGACTTCGGCAAGCCCGCTATATACAGCCTTCCCGATATCTCTAAGCTCATGAAGCCCCTTCCTTATGTTGTTTTGTCTAAGGTTACTTCTTACCGTTTATGTCTTCCATTTCCATCTTAATGATGTACTTTTAAGGTTGAAGATTGCCTCGACAAGATTCACAAGTTCTTGGTGAAGAACGACAATGACTTTAAGTGTGCCCTAGTCTGGAAGGGCAAGAATCACCTCGAGATATTCGCCAAGGTACAGTACCCCTTGGACTTGATATATCAATTCGTTGTAGGACCCATCGGCGGAGGGAGCAGTGTCCCCTGGAGTGAGGGAATTTCTTGCTACTCAATGCAAAGACGAAGATCCCCAAGCGGCCTCTTGATTCCTCCAACTCAACGTTCCCTCCAATTGTTATTCAAAGGGTTTCTTTGTGTAACTTAATCTTTCCTTCCTTCTTGTCAACTATGTAATAATTGCGTATCTCAACACATGCATTAATCTTCAACTTACATTAGTATATCCTTTTTATGTGTACCGTTGAAATCACTTCGTTATCTAACTTACAAAACTGTATAATCCAAGGTTCAGTAAATGTGCATTTGTGTTCAATCGCTAGAAGAAAAACATCCCGTTAAGGTTTCGGGTAAAAGTTCATCGAGAGTACGGTGGATAATATTATAACAGCACTATTTACAGGGAAAATGGCAAGCAAATCAAGAGAAATCACGCGCGTGCGATTAGTCTAAAACGTTCACTGCGAGCTTTGGGAACCGAGGATTAGTAAGGAATTAGAGAGTAGGATAAGAGTGATCAAGGTCGAGTCTTCATTCCCCAAATGGAAGTAACATACGGAGAAGGAGTGGGTCTTGCGACTGTTGATATCGCACTTTCCAGACTATTGACTGTCGTGTTGACCAACACTCTCTTGACTGCTTCCAATCCTTGTTCCGTTAGACATCCCACTACCGACAAAGACTCCAGATGACCCATGTTCCTGTAACTCCTACGACAATTCAACATACACACAATACGCTAAATACAACGTTCAAAAATACATAGTTTTTTTGAAACTAAAATTTAGACTATAGTTAGGGGTTGTTTTATTGTTCTGTACAAGAACCTATCGGACGATCTATATATTAAAATCCATCGAATTTGCGAGGGAATACTGCTTTACAAAATATTATAGGAAGAACGTACAAGTATATCTGAGGATGGATGTTGTAGCATCGAGAAACGTTGAGAACTTGAAGACATGCTAGTTGCATTATAGACTGAAAGCAATACTTCATCTCATACTATTTCGATTAGCAAAGTAAATGACCTACTCGAATGGAAGAATCAGTGAGTTTGAGAGAATCAGCTATGAACAACTCGTTGAGATTCGGACAATTGGCAACCAATCGATCGACAACTGAGTAATTACCGTACCCCTCCTCCCCTTCTCAACTCACCCCAATCATCAATGGAATCGTCGGGATCCTCATACGATCCGCTTCCCGACATGTCTAGTCTCGATAGATTAGCCCCGCACAAGGCAGCGATAGCCATTCCTCCTTCCCTCAACACATTCTCTTCTCTTTGTCCTGCGCATAAAGACAATGAGGATGGAAGGCTGATAAGAAGCCGATCCTCTTCAATTCTTTGGACGACTCAGTCTTCTCAATAGTATGTACATAGCCTCTCATTAGTATTTATGTACAGCGTTTGTCTCATTTCCCATCCCCTATCGTACCTTCCAATCCTCGCACAGCTCACATTCAACTGTTCCAATCGTCCCCCTCCACTTGACAGAATACTTTGCAATGCCTGTCCATTCAATCCTTTGCACATGGAGAGATCGAGTTCAGTAAGAAGAGGAAGACGAGAGAGATGAGAGACGATAGTCTCGGTTATTGTGCACGATGATAGGGAGAGATGCTTAACTACGGAGTACACTCTCACACTTCACAGGCACTTACCGTAATCGCATCCGAACTACCGACTATGGTATCGAGGAAGGTCGAATATAATGGAATGTGAATGTCTGTTGCATCCACATGGGTCAACTGACTACGGACGAATATGCTGAAAACTGAAACTAACCTTTTAGATTCAACTAATTGGTCTACAAACAACAATATATTACAAACAAACTAACTGCTTTTCATCGGTATCTACGACATTTGTCCCACAGAGACGAAGACAGTTCATGCCCTTCTGTATCAATCGATATACATATGGAGCAGACACGGTTCGGCCTCCCATATCTACCGATTTCCACGCTCGTACACGGCTACTGAATCAACTGTGCATAATTAACTCGCATATCGAAGAATTTCAGATAGCACTGCGATTGAGAAAACTAAATGTTAGTCGGATTAAGCATGGCACAACCGATCACTCAGTCAATGACATTGCACAACATTCCGACTGTTTGGTCTAGGCTCCGCGAGATGAATGAGTAGATACAAGGTAATGAAAGGGATGTTCTCACCCGAGGGAAGAGACACATCGACAGTCACTGCACATTCTCTACTCACTCATGGCTACTCTCAACGATACTCGTCTCGAGTTAACACAAGCATCCACTGACAAAGTCAACGGAATCAACTATATCTCCGGTTAGAAAGACATGTTGTAAGCTTAGGCTATGTACTACCAGGTAGTACGTTTGCCAGTCATTTCACGGAGCCATATGATCATAAGATGTATTCAGAACAAATACATACCCGATACGGTGGAACCGAGATGATACAGTGAGAACACAAGAGACTTGTCGATAGTTGAGCTCAGAAAGGATCCGTAAGATGATGTCGTCTGGTATGTTGTACTTCTCAAAGGAATCTGCAATATCATGCATAACAGCCGGCAATAACCCATGAATGTGTTGTTTGTTTGGTAGGCTTGAATCTATTCAGAAACGTGCTATTCTACGATATTAGTAGGATATTCTTCTAAAGATGGGAAATAAAGTTTTCCAGACAGGCACGAGTCCAAGAATATAGTTCAAATACCCATGCTTAGTATTTGAACCACACACAGGCAGAGTTACGGACAAGTATTTTAGGCAGTGCATGATTTCACGATCAGATTGGATTACCAATCTCAATGTTAATTCTTATACAATGAGATGCCTACCAAGTTAGGTTATCGGCAAACTGAAAGCCTACATTCGGAACGTCGGGACCATACCCACGTATGATTTGAACTACGTACGAGATAATGTACCTCTATTTTCGTAGTTATTCGAATGCAATGTACGACGGGCCTTGCAGGCATTAGGAGTACGAAAGAAAGATGCCATATCGGGACGAACGGAGAGAAATTCCGAAGGAGACTCTACTCTGTCTCCCTCAACGCCCATCTCAATAGAACTATATTTCTCATTAGATTACAACAGATCAAGGTTTTCTTTAAATAGATGACAAACTCGAAAATCCTCCTTTTTAACATCCAAATCCATATCTCCTCCCGAATCTGAAATTTATCAATCATTTATGAATGAGAAAAGGACAAAAGATTACAGTTCGGACGCCGTGTAACTGATCCTGTATCCAAGTCGACCATGCTCATATCGTCACAGTCGTCCATCACGTTCTGAATTTCGCCTATAGACACCGAAAATAACAATGAAAGACGAAATATATCGGAGTCAAATTGAAAAAACAAAGAGCACCTCGCTTAAAATTTAAATTTTCCCGCACTTCCTATGTTCTAAACGACGGATGGTGTCAACTCGGTCTCCCGTAACCTGATTGCTTAATTGATCGATGTGTTTACTTCTGATGTCGAGTGTTAAATTTCTCGCGTCATTCACAGTGTTTGTGTGTTTGTCCCTTTCCCATCCCAATCGGTCGTTCCTTCCATCTCCTTTGTGTGTATATCTCCTATCGACTCGTCTTCCCTCCTGACCATTCCATCCTTCTTTTCCTCTTCTCTTATCACAATGTTATTCTCGTTCTTCCCCTTCCCACCTACAGTTGACCATTCGCTCTCGTCGCATTGATTCATACACTGTCTTCCCCCAGCTGACTCACTCTCAAACCACTCCTTTCGCCCCCTCTTCACTCTCTCTTCACTCTCCTCTGCTTTGCTTTCACTACGAAGACCCTCTCAGATCGAAGTCAGTCATGGATATTCGACCGGATG
>LS882693.1:546511-570677 GCA_900490955.1 Micoletzkya japonica | reverse complement strand
TATTCTCGTTCTTCCCCTTCCCACCTACAGTTGACCATTCGCTCTCGTCGCATTGATTCATACACTGTCTTCCCCCAGCTGACTCACTCTCAAACCACTCCTTTCGCCCCCTCTTCACTCTCTCTTCACTCTCCTCTGCTTTGCTTTCACTACGAAGACCCTCTCAGATCGAAGTCAGTCATGGATATTCGACCGGATGAACTCGTTCCGGAGAGTGTAGCTCAAGGTTGGTTGGTCAACTTTACTCTTACAAGTTGAGTTTGCAGCTAGAAGTAGATTCGACATGTTCTCTGACCATACATTGGCCACAAGACTGCAACAAGAGGAGTACGGAGCACACTATGATGCTAATAGGCAAGAACGACGACTTGTAGGTACAATTCTCTCTCATCTAAGTGTAGTTAAGGTTTCCATTTTTGCGTTTGAGCTTTCGCTCTTTTAACATCCATTCTTCGACGAGAGACTGTGCAAAGTCAGGAGAGCGCAGAGAGTGAAACAATCTAAACCCTAATTAGCATACACGTGTCTTTCCCGATCCTTTAAATTATTAATGTTCCCATTTAAACCTCAAAACGTATAGAAGCTTCTTCATACGGGATGAGATGGTAGCTAGAAGGCTATGATTATTTGTTTGAGGATCGGACACACGGACCAGTCGAGTAGAGCAGATGAATGAGATGGAACGACAGAGACAACTAAGGAGGGACGAATTGAGGAATATGTCAGTCAGTCTACGCATTCCCATTTGCTATTTTACCATAGTCACATCTCTGTTTACTCTTAGTCATTTTCTGCCTTTCTACACTAGCAAATATTATGAAACTACGGGATATCTGTAAAAAATCTATTAAGTGAGGAGTCAGATGAAGAAATGGCCCGTCGTTTACAAGCAGAGCTGATAGCTGAAGAGGAGAGAATGAGAATGGAAAGGGAGAGGCAAACTAGGCTGGATGAGGAGATCGCAAAGAGGATTCAGGTAGACACCATTGTCACTCTTCCCTTCTTTTCTTCTATTTAATTCTTTTCTTCTATTTAAGTCCTTCTCCTCTTCTCTGCCGTCTATTGTCAAGTTCTCTGTTGATATAAGCCAAGTCTTAACTTGTTCCGTTCGTATAGTGAGAGAAGTATCATCGGTGCTCTTTATCACTAGTCACCTGTTCTTTGGCATTTTCATTCTCTGCGCGCTCTGTCACTTGCACGTTATCTCGACCGCGGCCCACTGGCTATCTACACTTTTTTTATTTGTATTAGTAAGAAAGCGACTTTATTTCTATCTTGTTCTTTGAAATATTACAGATGCTCAGTATCTTCAAAAGTGTTGATGTTTAAGGATCAAGAGGAAGGAATTGGTAGACCAACTGTACTGGAAGGTGCAGAGCGAACGACAGGGCACCGACAATACACGGAACAGAATAATCGAGTGAGTCGTGAGTACTGTAGATTATGGAATGCTTGTGTTGAGGTTGGTTGTGGTTTAGTTGCTAGCATAATCATTTGAGTTGGATAACTAATGAAATTAAACGAGCACTCACACTCGTCAGTTGTTTTGGGATACATTGTGAGAGTACGATTTCAAATTTGGGATATTCGATCATGGAATTCGCGGCACGTTTATCAAACTGACGCATATCTCGATCGTTTTGTTATCAAAGACCGCGACGGGCTAATACAAACTGTGGCTAGCGTCATTGATTACTGATATTAAATGAGAGTGGCAGGTTATGAAGTGACTTACATGCTTTATCTCTTATATCATAAATTCGAGATTTAAGAAAAAAATCTGACCGTACATAAAATAGTCACATCGTAGAATTTCAAAACTGCCTTGATTATTTCGTAAATAAGCAGGTAAAAATGCGATTTACAACAAAAATTCGCCAAAAATAGCGTAATTTGTCATTAATTGATAGGGTTTTAACGTGATTGATTCTCAAAAAAAATTTAAGGAAAAAATACCTGTAACGTTGCTTCCGACGCACCGTTTTATCTATGAGCCTGAGAAATCGGGAGAAATAAAGTCTTGAAAAAATACGGTCATATGTGTGTGAAGCTGTATGTGTCAGAATGCACGTGTGGACCCCAGTGTGGATATGGGATTGGATGCACTGTCGAGTATCCCTTCAGTTTCTGTAAGACTTTCTCTTCCTTCTCCCCTCCCTCTTTGCTCATTACCACTTTCATTTATTCCGTTTTCATTTGTTCTTTCATTCAGTCTGTCCCTGTTCATCCCTTTGAGACCCTCAATGAACGTCGTTCTTCCTTCTATGCTCCATCTTCTTCAGTTCCTCTTCTCCGTGAGTTCTTTCTTTCCTTTCCTCCCCTTCCTCATTCCCTTCACTTCTTCATTTCTTCCTTCTCAGCTCCTCCTCCATCACATTACTCTCCACAGTCTTCTCCATACCTTCCCTCATCATCGGATCCTCCCCCTTACTCGTCCCTCACTTCCCCCCTCCCTGCCCCTCCCGTTCCCCTCATAAGTCCCTCTTCTACCTCTTCTCCCCTCCCTCCTCCTCCTTCCTTCCCCCAATCCCCTCCGACCCACCGGATTCCTCCCCTATCATCAACCAATCCTTTTCTCATCGATCTAATCGATCCCTCTCCTTCTTCCCTTTCATCTCAACCACGGGTATCTTCACCTTCTGCATCTTCTTCATCATCATCTCAAGTTGCTTCCCAATCTGCGTATTAGTAAGCTCATTATCAACTAACTCTTTGTGTTTTGTTCACTCCATTCGTTGTTTGCATCATATAACTGCATGAAACCTTTGATTAGTTCCACTTTAGTTAATATTCAGATAAGGTGAAACGAGACAGGACTAAACATGTTTTTTTCAGTTCTGAATTCGGCCTTCCTCCTCCATCACGTCTCGCTATAAATTTGTCCCATCAACACTTACTATAATCAATCTCATTCACGTGTATCTTTCACATTTTGTCACTTTCTAAACGATAAAGAATGCGTTTACCGGTAGAAGGATACAAGTGGCTCATTGGAAAAGAAAAGCGAATCCTCGTTGTAGTTGACTTGGCTTCTCCTCCTTGTGTTGATTCGACCGGGCATTGCTGTTGAAGTTCTGGTTTCTGGCTGAAGTTGACGAAGGGAATTCGTTGTGAGAAGAGGTTCTATCGAATGAGTTGAATGATTCCCTGTCGGAGGGTCTCTCTTCGTTTCCTTCTCCTCCTTGCTCTTCTTTCGCATTCTCGTTTACCTTAGAAAGAAAAAAGGAATATAAATATAGAAGTTTCTCCGTTTCCTCTTGAGAAGGCAAGCGGAATGAAGATGGTCACCTCACAGATAAAAGCTCGTTCATCTTCGCAATTACGGAGTTCCCAATTGGAATTGGGAAGGAGGACGGTACAGTCGTCATGTCCTGTGAGCAAGCTCTTCTCGTATACATCTCCCTCCTACCGTTAGAAGTGAGATTGTTGAAGGTTATTCCTATCGGAACGACTCGAGGTTTGTTCTTGATAGCAAGCCAGACGAGATCAATGTTGGGCTTCGTCTTGAGAAGTTCTGCAAATAGTGACCTTGCAGGCGTTGAAATAGTTGCGACTCAACCAGTACACTCTCAAGTTGGTACTAGTCATATTGTAGGTAACGTATAAAGGGATAAATCAATATGTTTATGGATACAAGCATGTCGTTGTCGTGTCGTACCCGTCAAGAAGACGTTGTCCTGTTCTGTGTTGACCGTCACGAGAGATCCTCCTTTCTCTTCACAAGTTCTCTGTGCTGACTTCCAGCTCCTTCTGTGTTCAAAGAGACGGAACCTGCAATCCTTCCATCCGCTACATTCACCACAACCTTGAGCCGTCCCCTCCGGTCTACTAAGTAACCTGGTTCCGTCAGCCTTCTTCATCCATTGCCTCCTCTCCTCTTTCGACTTCATCTGTCCCATTCCTTCCTCCAATACAGCCATTCGTGCAGTCAGAACCTTAACTTGATTACGTGTTTGCTAACTAGATATGTGAAGTTTGACTGCTTCAAAGCTGATATGTGTGGTATGCATTTTGAGAGATCTTCAACATTGAACCTTGAAAAGAAGACGCATTCGTTCATTAAGCTTCTGTTCGAGTTCTCCTAGAGTAGTGGGGGAACGCCCAAATTGACCATCTGAATAAGATTATTTGAAATACGTCTAAAATCGAAAATAATTATTAACGTCATCTACATATGTAATATGTGAATAACCATTAGTTATCACCGCTGGTAGTTCTTCACTCTGTTGTGAAGGAGATGAGGGAAGTGTTGGAGCGGATGAAGGGGGAAGTTCCTCAAGAGACGTACTTTAGCTATCAAGCGTTATCTAGGTTGTCTGTTTTCACTGTAAAGTCAAAAACCGAACCTGAGCTCTCGAAAAGACGAATAAAAAAACAAAGACGAAAAGATGCATTATGATGATCCGGATGATAAGTGAATCGTCTTGATATTATATGTTGGATAATTGGTCTTAAATAATAAACATGAAGTTATTTGAGACTGTGCTATCAATTAGAGCAAATTAATAAATGGGATAAATTGATAAAAAGAACAATTAATAAATACTTTTGACTTAATATTCCGCAGAGGTATCGAGACAAGATTGAACAAGTCTTAAGACCGGCCCTTTAACGTCGTTTCATTTCCCTTGGGTGGAGTCAGTAACTCATTGAACGCATCCCTAATCAGATTAGCGAACTACTTCTTCTCTTTTTTCGTCGAATTCATGCTAATTAAGCAAGTGTGACCGGAGAATGAAAAGATCACTGTAGACATTTACGTGCAATTCAAAAGTGACGTCAGTTATTATTAAAGGAAAATGAACATTGAGAGAGCTGCGCAGTTCTGTCCGCTAACCACCGTAAAATTTCAGCCGGAGCCGGAGATTAGCCTAAGCTGGCATTTTACCAAGAGAATTTCACTGTATTTAGCGGAGTGCGCTGCAAAGATTTCTCAACGTTCCTTTTCCTCCAATAATATCCATATTTTATACCGGTCTGCGTTCTTAGTTTTCATTTGATCTTTATCGGGGTTCAACACATGTCTAATAGGGATTAAATATCTTTTTATTCATTCATGTTTATTAATATAAATTAGTAGTACATAGGTATTTGAATGTATTTTCAATTAGAGAATCATTGTTGGCGTGCCACAATATGATCCATGAATTCCATGAACTTCTTTCACGGGAGGTATCTTATGATGCAATGCAGAATGCCGAAGGTCTTCGACGTCTCAGGTTGAGTTCTTTTGGGTAAATGTAGTGGATAGCTTAGACTGAGTAATACACTCAGCGAAATTTCACCACCAAAGAGCACCGAGTGAATCACTCACCATACAAATTTCACCACCCCGCTGGTAATTGGCGCACAATTCACCAACAGCCTTCATCTCCCTATCACCTAGTGAATCATTATTCACTAGGTGCTGTATGGCGGTGAAATTTCGCTGAGTGTAGATGAAGGTGTGCGTGTGTTGTGTTAGGGAAGAGACCTCCCTATCACTTCCTCTTCTCGTACACTTGAGGTGTACAGGAAGTCTACGATATGTTAACACTTGAAGAACATTTGATTGTGATAGGGGAGGGGGAGGGGAATGAGTGTAGGTAGAAGGGGTGGAAGGGGAAGAAGGAGGTGCGAAAGGAGTGGAAAGAGTGTGTCGGCTTAGGACTTAGTTAGAGAACGAAGAAGAGAAGTGTCCACTCTGAGAAAAGACTTCTTTCTGACGACACCTTTGGTCACTCTTCTCCTTACCTCCCTCTTACCTCTATCCCCCTCCCTCGGAGTCTCCCTCTCTCTTGCTATCCTCTTCCCTCTACTTTTCTCTCCTGCCTCCATCTCTATACCTCGCTTCCTTACTCTCTCTCCCCCAACTTTCCGCAATACCTTCCAGGTGCATAATTTCTCATGTCTCGTTCGAGTCATTCCAAACAAAGAAGTAGTCTCCTCTACCCCGGTCCTTTCTATTCTTCCCCGCTTTCTCTCTCACTTCCCCTCTCATGCCTCCTCTCCCCCTCTCGCTCTCTTCCCTTATTATACCTTCTCTTCCCGCGGTCAAAAGCTCCTTGTCCTGGTTCCGTAATATTGTTCATCTCTGGAATAGCGAATTCGTCCGTAGAATAGCTAAGCGAGAGTCAACTGTAGTAGTGATTCGTCTCTCTTCGTAAGTGGGGATCATCTCCCTTCACTCACTTCCTTCTTAGTCTCACTCCCCCTTCTTAGTCCTCTCTTCCCTCCTCACTTGTACAATGTAATCAACTACTACACACCTGTAATATAAGTAATGTCTAGCGTCCTTCTTCTAACCATATGTATATCTATAATCATTCGAAGTATACGTAGTCTTTGTTATCTTTGTACTAGTCGTGCAAGAGAAGAGTAAGGTTGTCTCTCTCTATAAATGGCTACGCAAATAGAGTGAGTGCAGTGTATATCCGTAGTATCTCCTCCACTCTCCATACTCGTCTGCATTGGCTATCAATCGTTGGTTGTTCAATCTCTTTTTGTGTCTATTGGTTACAAGGGGTTACCTTCGTTGCATTCCCTCCCGGAAGTGTCTTCAATCCTTCTCATATTTCGACTCTCCCCCTGTCTACCCATATGCTAGCATTCAACGTGTCCTCCCGCCTTTCAATACTACTTTTCATTTGATCTGTTTTATGACTTCAGGCAATCTCTCTACATGAAATGATCCGACTGTTTCTGTTCTGCACCTTTCCACTTCTAATTCATTCGCTTTCGTAAGTTTTTTTTGTGTGTGTTTGGGATTGTAATATTTAAAGGCTAACTATCGAATGTGAGCATACACTGAGCGAAATTACCCCAGCTTTACGCCTTATGGGGTAAATTTTACACCGACTGGCTGGGGTAAATTTGAAATTACACCAGCCATCTGGGGTAATTTCAAATTTACCCCAGCCAGTCGGTGTAAAATTTACCCCATAAGGCGTAAAGCTGGGGTAATTTCGCTCAGTTTATGTAGTTCACATCATGTGTGTCACTATGAAGATCACTATGAAGAGTGCATTTTCGCAAGCAGATACATATATGATTTTATGCTCCAGATGGCTATGCTTGCCATGTTGCATGTTGTGAAATTGTATCGAGAGAGAGAGAGAGAAAGAGAGAGAGAGAGAGAGAAAGAGAGAGAGGGAGAGATAGAGAGGAAGGGTTTGCGTAGAGACACGATAGAGACAGGATAGTTATGCGATAGAGGTGCAGTAGTAGTCGTCCAATCCTTCCTTATTCTCTTCAGTTGCATCGAGTGCTCTCCCCGTTCCTCTTCTCCTCTCAACTGTTCATCAACATGCACGGGAGATGTCTGTTTCATAGGTATTTTCCTTTATTTACTGTACTTACTTGATTAGTGAGTTATTCCATTGAACCTTCTCTGCATTCCTAACCACCCACCTTATATTTGTTTGTTTTACCTCTCATCGCCTGCTCCATTTCAGCAAGCATAACAATATGTGAACTATATACGGTATGAATGAGATAATAGGCCTTGTATAGGAAGTGGATGGATGGTAGAGGAAAGAAGGGGAAAGGAGAAGGATCGTAGTAGGGATATCGGTTGACGGTAGTGCTTGCACAGTGTGCCCTTTGAATGAAGAGAAGGGAGATGAGCACGTAGAATAGCCTAGACAACTACTCACTTGGACTACATGGACTAAGAGGGGAATATGGGAAGGGTGAAGGGAACTGAATTATTGCAGTCGTCAACTCGTTCTTCAATGAGACTCGCAGTGCAGGATGTGTGCGATTGAGTGAGAATGAGAAGAGAGAATGGACGGAGAAGAGGAAGGAGTGTTACAGGTTGGACACTAGTCATCTTTGCCTCGAAGAAATACTTCAGAGACTTGGCCAACTCGCGCGTCCAATGTGTCTGCAATACGGACTCCTCTTGCAATTCGCCCAAGTCTCCAGTAGCTGAGTATCTCTTTGTCACCACTCCTCTTCTTCCTGAACATCGTCTGGGAGATGCTCAATCGTTCACAGGTTTGCTATATGTGGTTATACCCATAGATCTGAATCCATTTGTAGAGGAAGGAGTGGAATTGTCAACAGATGCTCCTGTTTATTCTTCCTCCGTGTCGTCCTCCTCTCCATTGTCTGTATCCTCGTCAACCTCCACTACTCCACCATCCTCATCAGTCTCCTCCCCTCCCTCTCCTCCATCATCGTCAGAGGAAAGCCTTATCCAAGTGCAATCATCTGTATTCATCCGTCCTCCTCCCTCAATCACAATCTCCTCAAGGTACTCCTCTGACCTTTCTTCGTAATGAGTATCATTCAGCCCTTCTCCTTCTACAACTCAATCAGTTGTTCTTCCGACGGATCCTATTGACCCGGTCAGATTCAATGGGTCAGTTCAAGATTATTTTTGTTTGATTAATGTCTTTCGTACGGTACAATCATAACGTAGAAGAACGATTGTTCAGACGATCGCGAGGAAAGAAAGAAGATGAAGGCAGAGTGCTTCCAACAGACTATGAAGATACTCTAATGGTGAAGACGCCTCTCTTGAGGGTTCGAGAGAAGAATGACAACGAAGAGAAGACTGTGGAAACCAATGCTTCGAGGAGACCTTTTGGAGAGGGGGCGATTCTAGAGACTCCGGTTAGACAATCTTTTGAAACCGAGTCAAGATACTAAATGGAGGAGACAGAAGACGACAGAGGGATATGAGAGCTGGTTGAGGTGTCGTCAGACGTAGAGGTGCTTCCCCCACTGCCCCCCTCACCCTCCACTTCCTCCCTTCGTCCTTCCCGTCCCTTCCATCCTTCTCGATCATCTCGACCTCCCTCTTCATCCCCTCCTTCACTTCAACTCTCACGTCTTTCTAGTTCAACACTTAATTTCAGCACCTATTTCTTATCTTTCCCTATCATGTTCATGCTGGTACAATAATCTACTTTCATTATTTTCCGATATCTTGTAATTAATTTCTTATAAGTGGCTCTAATCTAATCACTAGGAATCGCTAACTAAAAGTAGCATCGTGGATATCATAAAACGGGTTTTTCTTGCCCCTTATAGTCGTCCTCTCATATCAGCTCCTGTGACTCTTCCTTTCGGATTCGATAGATAACCTCTACTTATATACCTTATGATGTTTCCCATGACCGGACCGACTGTCCGTTAATATATGTCACTTATGATTGCGAAAGTTTATCACTCTTGTACAAGTATTCGATGCTGTAAAAGGAGAAAGGGGGTGATGAAATATGAGCATTGAAATATAAGGGAAGAACCGGCATTGAAGTGAAGAGACTGACGCCCTCCACGAACTATCGGGAGGTAGCTGCAAGGAAAAGCATGTATATGAGTGAGCTTGTATTACTGAAGAAAATGCTGGAAAACATTCATTTAATCAAATCGATCGTTTCATTAACACTTGTATGGCGCTTTATGTTGATGAAATGACCGATCTGATGAAATGGGGGCTTCCGGAAATGTTTCATTACTAAATTCATTTCTACTTTTTCTGTACTCTCTTCGCACCGCATTGCGCTGTCTTCGAAAATAGGACAGATGGTAACAGACGAACCCAGGCGAAACGAAAACTCACAATCAACCATTTGTAAGTTAAAGTTGTCATAGACCAAACGGAAATGTGCCAATTGTATATTTCTTATTTACAACGAGAAAACAAAAACATTAATAAGATTGTGAAGAAGTATTAACATGCTTACTGAGGAATCTTTTCCTCAATAATGGGCATACGTACCTCGGATCGACTTGTGCAATAGCCTCATCGATATCGACTATACCCGTGAAGAGTCCTTCTGCGTATGTTGTATACGGAAGGTTAGAGTGCATCGAATTGCACTTATCGCGACTGCAACAATTAATTAAAAAATTGATTTACTGTCTGATACATACTTTATTGCCTTATTTCTTAAAGGGCCCCTCCAGGCAATATCTACCATATGCATTTTTTGACATCATTGGATAGCTCTCACTGTCCTGAGTCTCACACTCTCTATTTTTTTTGTTGTAAATTTGCCGTTGCTGAGAAAAAGCTGTGCAAAGATTTCTCTCGCTGTCTGCGTCTCTTCATTCCTCTCTTGTCTCTCACATTCAATCAACCGCTCGTAATTGGTTATCTCTTGAAATGAATTGGAGGGACCCTTTAATCCGCCTTTCAAATTCTAGATATTCTTCTGGGTGCATCAATTATTTTTTAAATATAAAATAAAGATTTTTCGCAGATATTAAGATTTGCCTCATAGGTATATGATGCTCGTTTTGAAAATTGATATGTGTGGGGTATTGAAGGATAATGGAAAGGTTAGGAGAGGCTAAGGAAGGCTAACCGATTACAGATGCATGTTGTTTGGTTGAAGGTATCCTCGCAGAGAAGAGAAGCGCCCACCCTTCGCAGTCGAAGGTCCGCTTCTCTACAAATGCACAATCATTATAATCATTTATCTACATGCCTGAGACGGATAAAGATCATATGGTAGCATAGATATGACGTTAAATTACATAGAGTAATCTATTATAACATTGGAATAACTTGAAATAGTTGTACTGTGAGGTAGAGAGAGTGCACCTTCTTGCGAATTCGAGATCGGACAATTGCCATCTTGAGAGAGTGACGCATCCAAGAATGAATTGGTAGACCGGACAGTGCTTGCATTGTCCTTAATCTTCATGATTTCTTGATACAACTTCCGCTAACCTTTCTATGCTTGAACCAAGGAATGGAAAGGAAAGTGTGACTGACTCATGAAACAAGCGTTGGCTGTACAAGTCTTAGCGTGATTGCACTTCGGAGCAGACGAATAGCCAGTGGAAGAGGGCCACGTCTGCACACATTCTATGCACTCGACCTTAACGACCTTAAGATTGACAAGGAAGTAATGACTGGACACTTGTATGGTATGCTCTCCTCGAGAAGACTTTGACTAAGCACAATTACATTGATTTCCCCCAAAGTAAATACAGCTCACGTTATTGGCAGATTCGTCGAGTTCGAATGGAATTGAGAGAGGGAGGAAGAGAACGAGAAGGAATTCGTGAGGAGGAATCATCCCTCCTCCATCTACAAGCAATATCATAGAGAATCCAGAGAAGCAATACGATTACAAAGGAATACGCGAAGACTAGGAATGAAGAGAGATTGCAGGACTGAAATAAAGGGAAAGAGGAGACGGATAATAGGAGAGAGCGAGATGGACAGAGGGATAACATGGACAGATGAACAAACTACTCCCTTTGGAGGGAAAAGGGAAAAGGGTAAGTGATTCAAGCATATATCGGACTCCAGGGAATTGGGAAGATGCTTGCGATACTGAGAGATAGGGCTAGAGGGTGGGGAGGAGAGACGGAAAGGTGAAGAGGACGTGAAGAGGAAGGACTGCGTGTAGGGAAGGAGACACGATCGGACATTATTCACGAAATATGAGTAAGGAGGGTAATGAGAGAGTGAGAAGGTTGAGATAAAGGGAGGGGGGAGCGGGAGGGACTGAGAGAGGATAAGCGAGGGACACACACATAAAAGGAGGGACACAATTGAATCGGTCCCCCGTCCCTACTCCTTACTATAATCGACACTTCCTTCCCATTCATCTACTCCGCAGATCTGTATACATTATCACATCATCATTACATGATGGTGTCCCCCTATTCACACCCTCTATGTCCCTCATATCTACCCCTTCCCTCAACCCTCCCCCCACTTCTCTCCATCCCTATCTTCTCCTCTCCTTCCATCTCAATATCGGTAGCAGTCAACACAAAGGCTGTGTTGTCAAGAGAGAAACGGAATCTGTCGGAGACTGCAATTTGAGTTAACGGCCGACGAATATATTGACAGATTTGACGATCTGCCTCCTCCCGATATACCCTACTCTACTACCCCTCCCCCTTCTCCTTCCCCCCTTTCCCGAGTAACTTCTCTCCTATAAAATAGTCTCCCTTTCTCTCCCTCCCTTTCAATCCCTCACATACTCATTTTCTTGCTTAAACGGTGAGAGATGAAAGTGGGCTGAGGAATCGAGGAAAAGGAAGGAAAATAGAGGAAGGAATAGGGGGATGGGGAGGAATGGAGGGAGAAGAGAGGAATGACATGAATACATGAGAAATGAAGGAGGGCAGATGGAAGATGAAGGAAATCACAAGGACGACCAATGGGATAAGGGGCAAAGGGAAGGGGAGTAGGGGAGATGGAGGGAATAAGGAGAGGAAAGGAACGAGACAATTGCATTCATTCGACCATGAAAGACTATGAGAAGATAGAGAAGAAGACGAAGAAGAATAAGACAATTACGATTAGAGGTTAAAGGGGCAATGTAAGAGGGGAGAAGGGGGAGGGGTAAGTAAAGAGAAGGGAGAAGGGAGGAAGCAGTTCAAGAAGGAAATTGGAGAAGGGAAGGAATGGAAGGAGAGAAGAGCAGGCTGAGGGATGCTGATACGGGCAGTTACTCCCTTCACTCATATCTGATTGTAGACGAAGGGGACTGAAGATGAAGAGGAGAGGGGACTATGACAACTAGGCGAGAAGGGGTTGGGTAGAAGGCATGAGGAGACAGGCCTTATCATGACGACACGAACTAGTTGAGGTAGTTAGAGAAGGGATTGAGGAGAGAGGATATGGGAAGGAGAAGAGAATGAGGGATTGGGGAGGGAGGAAAAAGTACGACAGAGAGAAGAGGGCGTCACTAGGGATATGTCAAGGGGCTGAAATGGAATACTATTAAGGATAATGAAACGGAACTATTCTTGGAGACGTACAATTGTATTTGTACAAAAACCATGACTAATGGAAGAGAAGCGTCATTGTGAAACGAGGTAAATATGAAGGGACTGATAAGGAGAGGTTCGCTCCGTAACCATTCTCATGCACAATTCTTCCCTTCCTCCTCTCTCTTCTTCCAAAAACCTCACACGCTATCAACTACGCTCTGCAGCTCGTTCTAGTTTAACCAACGATGATTACGGTATAACAACATTGCTTTTTACACAAATTACAGGTGTAGTTCTTAGAAAGATTTTTATGTATGAAACTACTGGCAGAACATACCGATGTATTATAATTATTACCAGTCACATTACCAGTGCTGATCAGTCACGCCAACTTTTCAAATTTGAGGAGGTCCTACGCAGAAAATTTTTTATTGATCAAGGTTTTTGACAACGTGTTTTAAACATGTTTTCTAACGCGTCATTGCTATTACTTACTGTTTTAGAAGATCATTTCGTCCCTCATTGTTCCTCTCGGATGAACTCGCAAGGAGAAGACCATTATCTATCCCTAAATACTTCTTTTCGTGAAAGCCAGGTTAAATTTTTAACGTAATATGATATTTTATGTTTTGTCATCGTTGTTTTTATATAACATCTCAGCAGTGAAATTGGATATTAAAGATATTTAAGGTCCGTGCTCTGCTTGCTGGTTCGATCACAGGGAAACTACCGGATCTGCGAGGAAGTCAACTGTTCACGTACGGTCACCATCTTTGCTTCTTACATCAAACGCATCAAACACTATCTCCGTGCAATACAATGGGAATTTGAACTCGTTAATCTTTGCACTATAAGAATGTGAATTAGGATGCTGTTGAAAGACTTTATCGCTTGGCTCCAAGCTGTAATAGCCCTCGGCAACCCTGCCCCTATATGTTTCCTATATATATAGTTTTTTCATGCATGAAAGAGCTATGTATTGTGCCCGTGGAAAGCTCTTTGGAAAGTTGTGTAAAAGCTATATAGACATTCATCTGAGACCATAACATGTTACAACTGAAGGTGTCAGTTGTATGTGGTGGACTATAGTTTTAGTCTTGCTCCGTAGAAAGTTACAAGTGTTTCGCTTTATCCAGCAATAAACGATTTTTTAAAACTTTTAGGCAAAGTGCTGGCCTTATCCAAATATAAAAAAGAAGCTTTTTTCAGTTGTATTGAGGTATCTGAATGGGAATTGCAGGGACGGAAGTGATCCCGTGGCTTCCGCGTCGTCACGTATGTTTTGCTCTTGCTCAGCATTCATCGCCGCCTCTGATATTATAAATGTGGATAAATGAATGACTTTTGTTTTTTTTTCAGAGCTCAATATTAAATACGACTACCAAGATCGTTTTGTGCAGGTCAACTATTATTTATAGAAAATCTATCATTTTCCCAAACTGTAGAATACCACTGATTGTGAGAGTTATGATTTTCTCTCGTCAGGCCCCGTTTCCTGAAGAGCTCAAATTTATCACTCAACTTCTACCCGATCAACAAGTATGAGAAATGGATTAATAAGAAATGCTAAATATTCATTTTAGGAAGAAATGGTGCAGGAGGGAGGATATGTTATCAATGGACAGTATGCAGTTGGAGAAATTAGAGGTGAGGTAAAGGGGTAGTTTTGGAGAATGAAATAGAATCGTGATTAGCAAGCAAGTGAAACTGTCAATAGTCACATACACTGGCATGGGCCATAGACCCGACGGTCGGATGGATAAAATTCCCAAAACTACAGTTTTGGGAATGGGCGGAAATTATGCCTAGGTATGTTTAGAAAAACATAGTCTATGTATTAAGATCAGCGACGAGAAGCTGCAGATGTCTTGAATTCTATGGGAATTGTACTGTCGCAGGAAACTAATCGGTTGACAATATCATAATATAGTTAATGCACTATGATTTTAGGCAGAATCAGTACCTCACTACATTGGTTATCGAACAATCGAAAACTACTAACAGGGACTACTTGGTACCATCATGTCCATTTTTTCTAGTTATGCTTATTAGAGAGCACCAAGCACATATTACTTAGTTTTCGGGATTTTTTGCCCTCTTGCTTAAAAAATGATTAATTCATATTTGCTTTAAGATTATATAATGTTTCTCCAAGCTCTAGCATTAGCATTTCCTTGCAGTTCTCAAATAAGACTTTGTTCACGAAGATGGGTTATCCTGTTCCGATTACTTTCGGATTGGCCGATGCCGTAAGTATTTGTTTGTTTACTGCTTGTTACTTCAGGTTCTGAAAGTAATCATATTCACGCACTGTCAGGCCAAAGCAGTTTGTTCGGTCAGGAAATCTCCGGTTCCGGGGAATAGAAATTATTAAGTCGTTCCACGCATAGTTCAGTGTACCGCCAAACCAGCCCCGCGAAATTCAAATGTTGGAACTTTGCCAAAAATAGCGTTCTAGCATAAATTGCTAAAAATATTTGACCATGGAATATGTATCTTTGTATTTTTAGTAATGTAACGGGAACCACCAAAACACGGAAAACGCTGCCACGAAGTAATTGGAAGCTTTCAAAATTTGGAGCGTTGCATTTTCCTTAATTAGTGTACTAACGGACCACCGTGGGCCTTTTAACAAATCTCACTTTTGACTACAAACTACGCGAAATTACACGACGAGCCTGACCGAATGGCTGACGGTGCGTGATCATTTGCTTTATTATCGAAATGTTTAAAGAGCGAATTCGGTCGTTTACAAGGTGAATCTCCAGCTAAGTCGGCCTTTCCATTCATTCCGTCTTAGTAAGTTTTTTTACAGCAATGTGTGCTGCAAACTTTGTGATATTTCGATGAGGTTAGCAAAAGATGAAAGAGCGAAAGGGAGGTTAAATCATGGCTACATCTTGTCTAGGCAATATTACTTGCAATATACGTGGGCATGGACTGTACTAAACTTTTCGCAGAGGCGCCTGTCCATGTACAGAGATGGACAAAGTAATGCCTAATAAGCTAATAAGCAAGTTTCCTGAGACATTCAAAACTGACAGGGAAATATTGGCGACACTCTAGCTTGTCCCCCCTCTTTCAGCTACTTCATCCGTATCTCTCTTCTCTTCTCCTCCCGTGAAATGCAATCCCGTCCAGTCCCTCGTTGTCCTGTTCACTACGAAAAGGAAAAGAATGGTCAGTTTAGAGGAGTACGGTATGAGGGGCACGGAATTAGAGGAGTACGGTATGAGGGGCACGGAATTAGAGGAGTACGGTATGAGGGGCACGGAATTAGAGGAGTACGGTATGAGGGGCACGGAATTAGAGGAGTACGGTATGAGGGGCACGGAATTAGAGGAGTACGGTATGAGGGGCACGGCTGTCAGGGTCACGGAATTAATACGCATTCTTGGAATTTAGTTTCACCATAAGAGTCATTTTCCAGAGGTGGTAAATCCATGAAAATCGGAATTTAGTATAGCGGTATAGGTATGGTAGTTTTTTGTAAAGTCTGGCTACTTGACTCAAGATTGCCTCAGGGGGTTTGCTGTTACAATGTACATGTGTTTTTTTTTACTATGGACCGATGTATTTACATATAAGCTTAGTAGGCTCAAAAAGGTAGGTTATGTAAACCGACAAAAACGTTTCTCAAACGGTATGTGGGAAAGCTGTCTACGTATGACATACATGGGCGCGATTGTCCGATCGGACGTTAGGATGGGTGACTGCATCTCAGAATCATAAAGTTATGGTGGCTACTTTAGCTTGTTAGGGTGGCTGCTTTTGATTATCTCTAATTACGTGAGGGTGCCTGCACAAATTTGAGGACAACTGTAGCCCATGTATGACGTATGACGATTATTACTATTCTGATAATCGTTGTGTAAGTCTTTGGGAAATGGTGGAGTCTTTTAGTTAGAAATGATGCCGAGTTCGTGATTCGTCCTGTACTCGACAAGAATAATGCGAATGGTTTTCAATTCGATAAGGAAGCGATGACCATTACTTTCACGGTAGGTGACTTCCCTATCCTCTTCCTTTTCTTGAGTGAGAAGTGAGTCCTTGAGACATGCAAGACTACGGTCTTCTTATCCTTCGAATGTTTCTCTTCCTGTGCGGGGGGAATCGATCGCAAGCCCGTTCACATGAAATGTCAACTTCTCAACGAGTTCGTCTCCTCAGCTTCTTTTATTTATTAAATTTTGGATTTAAGCTTAATAAATAAAAGATAAATAAACCTCATTTCCTCCTTAATATATATATATATATATATATATATATATATATATATATATATATATATATATATATATATATATATATATATATTTAGACGGGGTGAACTTCAACTTGAGAATGAAATGGCTGTGAGAATTTGTGCGAATCCAGGGAGGGATGCAATGATAAAGGAGAAGAAGGAAGGAGGTAATTATGGAGGTGTTATTGAAGGAAGGAAATGTATTAAGGATCGAAATTGGACGATCTCATTAAGGAGGAAATGAGGAAGAAGCGTAAGGTATTGTCTGTCAATTAATGTAGTCTATTCGAAGGATAAGATAGAGATCGGTAGTAAATGTGTGGAATACGTGTTGCAGAGTACATCCGGAGACGACTTTCGTTTCTTTCCGACGGTACGTTTGTTTGCTTTCTTTGCATCGAAGCAGATCCCCATTCTCTCGTAATCCCTTTCCTCGTAGGTCCGTCCCGCTCCAGTCAATTCTCCTCATTCCAATGGAGCATGGCCGCCCTCGGTAACATTTGATATTTGAATGAATCCTTCCTGTTCTCAGTTCTGTCACTATTATATAAGTATCGGTTTGAGGTGGTGGTTCCTAAGATACGTCGAAGAGCTCAGGTTCTAGAAGCTACGTGAGTCATATCCATCTTTACTAGTCGTTTGCTAGACGTTTTGAATAGAACATTCCAGTCGGATCTTTTTGACCATTATGTTTCGCTACTTTTGGTGACGAGACGCGTCGCAGTTATGAATGATGTATGAAACACATACATCAAAAAGACCTGAATGGAATGCTCTAGTTTTGAAATCAAGACGCGGTCGGGGATATCTTTTTTATCAATAACATCGCTAGTGAAAACAACAAATTTAAGGAAGAAAATGTATTTATAGGTCGTCGAATGGATCTATCGAGAAATGTACTGAGAAGAACGCAGCCACTTGTACCGTGAGTATGACATTGAATATCATTAACAATGTTCGGGTAAATCTATGCATTTATCTATTTGAGAAGAGCAGGTTCTAAATACTTGAAAACTTCTTATTTTATTTAAATGAATTCAAGTATTATTGGACCTTGTTGATACTGAGCTTAAGGATAAGGGAAGAGAAGATAATGCGAACGAAGAGAAAGGAGACGAAGATGATGATAACATGTATCAAGTGCAGGTTCATATTAGAGAACAAGATAAGAACTGTGGGGATTTAAAGGTATTCGGAAGGAAGAAATACAAGGAAGTTATGAAGTTGATTGCACGAATGGAGAAAACGGAGAGATATGAGAAGAGAAGACAGAAGGTTGGAGATGGGGGAGTAGTGTGGGATAGTTACTTATTGATGACTATTTATTTCCTTTCCTTTGGACATGGTCCATGTCACATGGATGAATTTCCCTATTAACACAAAAAGTAGGGAATGGAAGGAATGTAGAGGAAGGAAAAGATAGATCCTTTCTCGTTAAGGGCCACCCTCTCCTTCTGTCATCGCAGCTAACGAACGAAATGACGATGAAAGAGTGAGTATCTGCCTTCCCTTCTATCCATCTCTCAACCCCTTCTACCCCTTCTCGCCATTATTTCCTCTTGAGATTCCTGACCTCTATGAATCTTCATCCCATGTATGGAGAAGCCTTTGAGGAACGAGGAATAATCACTCTCTACGATCTCAAGAAGGAATTCCGCCCTGAGGTAAGGGAACATTGTCTGCAAACGAACACTTGCATATTAACATCCCGAGTGTTCATTCTTTCTCTCTAATCCCCGGAATATTGTAGTTGTTCTTGTCTATGGGAATGACCCGAGAAGAATCATCGACTCTGGAAAAAGTATTCCTCAATTGGGTGAATGTGCAGATCGATGAACAACTCGATAGAGACAGCATCAACTAGCCAAATTAATCTAATCTACTCGTTCTTAACTTGTTAGTAATTCAATATAATCAGTATCAGTAGATTACAGTTTCAATAACTAAGTAATGCGATGCAATCGCTACCGTTGTCATTTATTTTGCCCAATGCGATGAATAAAGTGCCGCAATTTGTTTATTAGTAGCATTGAATGCTCTGAAGTGAAGAATGAACGAAGATAAGCGAATGGCTACCAGCTTTTAGTGGAGCACAACGAATGAACCATATTTAATTTGGTCGTCCGCTTTCATTATCTCAATCGCTGTGCTCTTATAAGGAAAGGAATATTATAATATTAGAAAGAAGCGGGACGACAGGAGGGGGAGATAACAGGGTCAGAGGAGACTCTTCTGGGGGGAGAGGAGTGGAGGGGACGGGGGAGGGAAAGGGGAGGGGGTACCGAGTCCGTGAGGAGATCAGTCTGCAAGGGATACCGTAGTCTCGTCATTCACTAACCACTCACCGGTCTCTCCACCAACGATGTTTCACTCCTCACTGTCTCGTTCTCATCACTCCTTGGAGTTTCGGTCGGGAATAGTTCAGTTCTATCACTGTGGATGGAAGGGAAGTCGGGATACGGTCGGAAAGAGTTCTCAGACGGATCCCACATCGCTTCGGCTGAATACACTCTTCTTCATATCTCTCGATCCCAAAGTAAATGCTAACTACGTAAGACTAGTTTTAAACTTACCGTAATCGTCTCCTTAAGATACATTAGCCCGTCCCTACACTACCCCCATGACTACCGTGCCCCTCTTAGTACCGTACCCGCTCCTTCCAATCCGCTTCCTGCAGCAGATGTAGATGCATCAGTTCCAGTTATGGATATATTGGGATTGTGGGGGTTGTTGAAATGAAGAGAAGGGGGGAACGAGTACTGCATGAAGGGGGACATTGGTTGGTGGGTAGACTGAATGAACTATCCCTTTCCTTCCTTCTCCCTTCACTCTCTTACCTCTCCGATCCTTGAATTCCTCATGTGATGGGAGTGGTGTCCTTCTGTAGGCTTCATGTTGAATTTGCTGCAATGCAACACTGTCGTCTTCTTATATAATTTGACTGAAACATAAACGAGCGGGACTTACAGTATCTCCGTGAGAGTGTTATTACGTTCGTCCTTCATCTTCAGTTCCAATGCCATATTCTTCAGCTCCATATTCTTCAATTCCATCTTTTTATTGTACTCTTCTGTCAACTTCTTCAATCTGTTTTCCAATTTCCGTATGCAATGTTTCATCTCAATCCTCTCTTCTTTCGCCCTCCGAAGCTTCTCTCGAATCTAAAATATACGTTGCGAGGAATACAGTAGGTTACTGTAGATCGATACTAAGTCTGAAGCGTGTGTCTTAGATACCTTATCATTGGGATTGTATGCGTTGTTGTCATCTGACTCGTCCAAAATCCCATCATAGTGACTTCTTCTTCCTTGGAAAGTCCTTTCATTCAGAATAGGAGAAGCCTCTTGAGAAGAATAGTCTGAGTTGACTTCTCTTCGCATCAGGGTTCTGCAATTCATCTCCTTCTCGTTGTTAGCATCTTCGCTAACCTCCCTTAACCCTCCCTAACCTTCCCTAGCCATCCTTAACCTGCTTCCCCTTCCCTATTCTTACCCTCTGTGTCCTCTTCGTTCTCTTCGTACATGTTCCCCTCCCATATAATCAATATCGAATTCCGTTCTTGCTCCAATCGATACGTCATCTCCATCTCGTTCCTTAATTATCTTCTTACATCGTTTTTAATAATTTAAATCTTTAAGATCACTTTCGCACATACACCAACTTTTTTTTCAAGCAGATGTATGGATAAATATAAATAGGTTACGTTAACTGTAGACTCAATGTACTTATCTAGAGATAAGCTAAGCATTTATCTCGTTAAATAGGGTAATGGATTTACCCTTGCAGCAGGCAGGGACAGAGGTCCCTTTGGCATCTTCCTTCCCACATTCTGGTAGCAAGCGGGAAGATTCTGAACTCCGTATCGATCGAAGTTGATGGAACGACGGTCCGAACGATTGCGCTGAAGGGATAATGCATTGGAGAAATTGTACAGATCTGGGAATGGGACACTTTTTCGGTTAGGTTTCATGTGACCTTACAAATGACTATTGCTATTCAAAGATCGTTGGCGAAACAAGAAATGGTCTGTTCCTCCTTCCCTAGAAGGTTATTCAGACTGCTATGTAGCGATTATATTAATTGACAAATAATTCTTAGGGATAAACCAAGTGAAAACCCACGTGCAACTGTAGTTGCTCTCTTGCCTCAGTCTCCGAATTCTTCTTCTTTCCCTTTCCAAACAATGACTTCATGAAACTCATCTCAACCAGGTTAGAATACTGAAAGTAGACACGATCAATAGAAACTACATCACATTGCTAAATTAGAAGAGATATACGAGGGATAAGAATATGAAGATGTAGAAGAATGAAAGATAAGAGGAAGACAGAGGAAGAACGCTACAGGAGTTGAATGAATTGATAAGGATAAGAAGGGAATGGGAAGGGAAGGCACAGTGGCGTCCGTCCCTCTTCAAATGAAAGCCCCTTCCCGCCAATTCGGCACCTTTTCATCTGACTAAGGGTCGCGTCTAACGAGAGAGTATGGGGATGGAAGAGAGGTCAGACAGCGTGCGAAGAGGGGGGGGGCAGTGCAACCACTGGGGGAGGAGAGGGTTAGGGAAGGAGGAGAGAGGGGGGAATAAGGACAGGACTGGGTTAGGGCATGTACGAAAGAACACAGACATCAAGAGGAAAACCAACTACTTAAACACATTAAATGCTATCGCGAAAAGATGAGGTTCAAATCGGTACAGATTCTCATTATTTCTGAGATATAAGACGTGGTTGGAATAAAATAATAAAGTAGGACAAAAAAGGCTGGGAGATTTGTATACGTTTTTGTACACACAAATCTCCCATTGGGAGATTTTTTTGTGTACACATTTCGACTTTATCGTGTACAAATCTCCCAGCCTTTTTTTGTCCTGCTTTGTTATTTTATTCCAACCATGGACGTCTTATATGGCAGATTTCCGATGAAGATGTTGATGGACTGACAATGTGGAAGGATGCAATTATGAGATTCTCGAAATGGAAATGTGAGCCTCTTATGTGAGATTCGGCAGTTTTTGATCATAGGAAGGGATGGAGAGACTAGAGGAATAGAAGAGGGCGCAGACAATTAGAGGAAGGGAAAAGGGACCGATGGAGAGCCAGTGGCAGTGCCGTATTATGACAACTATGGCAAGGGTTTGGGACGGTAAGGGGGGGGGGGGGGTTCACTGTTCGCTGATGCTCACTACACTTGGGAACAAGCAACACTACGAGAATTAACATAAGAGGATTATGTATGAATTGGAAGTATTTATTCACATAGACAATCCGACATACTCACTCGATTACAGAGGTTGGGATGGATTGAGGAATGAGATATGAATGGGCAGAGGTCGGCTAGGTGGGGAGGGATGCAGGGATCTGTATACAGGATTACTTGCACTTCCTCCCTCACTCCACTTCTCCATTGGCTTCCTCCATTCGGGATATCGAGAGAGGATGAATGAGAATACTTGAAGGCTCTTATCGAGAAGACGACCCTCCGCTCTTTCAGATGACACGAATTCCACTACACGAAGCACTCCTACAACGATTACATGCATTACGGTAGACTCGATCGATTACCGTATCCCAGCATCTCTTCAAGGTCTCTCGTTCGGTCGTGAACGTTGTAGGATGAGAGCAGATTGATGATTATCCACGAGACTTCGCGAGCAAGACGCGAATCTTCGGAATGGATGAGTTTGAGGAGAAGCGACAATAGACGACAGTTCTGAAGAAGAGAATACGGTCTCGTTTTACTCGTTGGGAGGAGTCAATTACCGTAGTGAGGATATCGACATGCTCAGAGGGACCAGCGGCTATATTAGACAGAATCCAGGCTGCTTCTCTGCTCCATTGAAGGCTATTCCCGTTGAGACAACGGATCTGAGGTAAGATGAGATGACATCTCTCGTTGATATGAGAGAAATACTTGCATAGGCAAAGGCACTTAATACCAGGTCATCGATAAATCCTTCGATACTAATGATCTCCTGAGTTTGCTCATCTGTTCCGGTTATGATATTGCCAAGAAGACGAAGAGAGGGACTGTAAAATGAGAATGGAATGAATGGAAGGAAGAATAAAGGAAGAGTAGGGTGGGGTTATGGGGTCGCTGTAGATACCTGACTAAAGATTCGTTGGCCATTCGTAGACAAGTAGTAGTCCTTTCGACTAGGCCTTCCTCCATTAGAATGAGATCAATGATGGAAGGAGCGTTCAAGGGAGGCTCAATTAACCGTTCCGTCTGTATACTCCATTGCTACCACTCACGATTCCGAAGTATCGATCATCGGCGACGAGAGTGAGAAGATGAAGGGAATCACGAAGAAGAGTGAAGTCGGAGGGATACTTGGCCATGCCCTCGTTGATCCCGGCTATCAAGTGAGAGGCCGTCTGCGAGGACACAATAACTCACAAGCAGTTGTAGAGAAGAGAAAACGCCTTTCTACAAGATAATGAATTGCAAATTGCAATCCTGATTACAATCTGAGATAAATGCAACGTTTCTTTCAATGAAATCAAATAATCGATACAACGAAAAGAGAATGTGGATATATGATTATAATGATGGAGAATGGGAAAAGACATAATGAATAAAGAAACTGACCGAGTATTCAATTGTGAACATTCCCTGTCCCCCTCGCATAATATTCAAGCAACACCAAATGGCGCTCTTGAGTCCCTCACAAGTATTGAAGTCTCCGTGGTGCATCTACAGTATCCTTGTCTTCCCTCCTAGCTCCATCTTACCATCTTCGCTATCTCATCGAGTGCATTCGTATTCCTCACTTTCCTCTTGCACTTATCACAATCGGCTGCTACATTCGCTACTGCCCACACACATTGATCACGAAATCTGCTATTGATTGGGAATAAAAGAACTGCCGTTTAGTGAACTATCTATTATCTTTATTAGATCTCTATTAGACAATCTATTAGTCTAATCTCTATTAGACACTGGGTGAACTAACTTGGCTACTCCATTGACTATCCCATCGACAAAGGTTTCCAGAGCACCCTGGCATAAGAGTTATAGAGGGGAGGGAGGGGAGGGGGGAGACACCTTCTGCAGAATAGAATGAGTGAGAGGGGTCTCTTTCGAACACAGAAGATTAGTCAGCGCCCAGGCAGATTCAGTGCGAATATCGACGAGAATGGAAGGGTCTTTGACGATAGAGAGAAGAGAATCCATCTGAGGGTTGATATGGGGAAAGAAAATCCATCTGAGGGTAGATATGGGGAAAGAAAATCCATCTGAGGGTTGATA
>LS882693.1:472532-535993 GCA_900490955.1 Micoletzkya japonica | reverse complement strand
TCCAGCATGGGCTGAGCAGGGGAGGACGACCTTGATCATCCGGGGATGGGGGAACGACTTTCCGGGGAGGCGGTAGACAGCCACGGGGGTGGTGTCGACCCCGAGGCTGTTGAGGATGAGCCGGACCCTCGTTCTGTCTTGCTCCTCCTTCTCGTACGGGGTCCGACCCTGCTCACTCAATCCACAGAGAACGAGTGAGGAATTGGAGGAGGGAGAGGCTGATCCCGCACCTTCCTTTTTACTTTTTCCGCCAACTCACAGAACGTCTTCAGCTCCTCCTCCATCACCTTGATCTTCTCTTCTTGTTCCTTCGATTTCTTCTCGAGAGCGAGGATGCAGGAGAGCAGGTCAATCTCCAGGATGTCCTGACGAAGGGAAATGGCAGCGGGGGATTTGGGGACTGAGGGAGTGGTCGGGGAGACTGGCGAACCTTTGTGAGCACTCATTGTAGAAGGAAGAAGTTGACCCGAGTGCTAGGTCGAAGCGAGAGCAGATGATAAAGCGAGAGCAAATGGAGACCCGACCGCAGTGGAGAAAGAATGAGGGACGAATGATTAGTTTCTCTTCTACCCCATTCGCTCTCTCGCTATGCAAATTAGCTTATCTTGATAACCCTACAGTTCAGCGAAGTCCTTCTTTAAGTATTATAATTGGTGAGACCTGTGTACTCTCGATTCTCCTTTGTATTCTCTAGTAGTATGAACTAACCGAAGACTTTAGCTCAATTTGAATAACTGTACTCGAATAAGATTGAAGGAGCGAAAGGCTCAATGGATGGATATCGCGCATTCCCTTTTCCCCCTATTTCTCTTCCCTTTTGATCACTAAGCATTGATGTACTCTCTCAATTAGGTCATCTAACGTACTCTCTGCCACTATTCATTCTCCCTATTCATCTCATACTTTTCCTCTCAGCTGCCTACAAAAGTTCAATAAGTTGTGCATCTAAATATCTAAATATAAGTCAGCGAAATCTCCAGCAAATTGTAATTTCTCTTCAGATTTAGATTGCAAATATGCATGCTCATAAGGAAACAATTAGACAATTAAACAGTAGTGACAAAGGGATTTCAACCTTGATGTTTAAATAGATAACTAGATACCTAAAAAGACGAATAGATAGACCTTTTCGGCATACTGTCGTATCAACTTATTCTTGTCCTCTTGTGTAATCGGAGTGGTGAGGAGATCGAGGATTGTATGACGAGGAGACAGGGATAAACGAGATTCCATCACATGGAACGGAGAGAAACTGAAGATGAGACTGTTGAGGGGAGAGAAGGGAGAAGAAAAGATGATACTGGCATATGGAAGAAGAGGGAAAAGAAGAGGGGGAAAGGGAAAAGGGGGAGAGACTGGGTCAAAGCTGTTATAAGCACTCTGTAGAAGATTGCAAGGAGAGAACTGAGAGGACTGAGAAGGAAAGAGGCACGGATAATAGAGGGTTGAGGGATATTGGGAGTGAATGACTGAGATAAGACTTTATGAAGGCGAATATGGAGGGAAAAGGACTGAAGGACTAGATGAGATATGGAAACAGGTAAAGAGGAACTGGGGGATGTTAAGAGGGAGAGGAGAGGGAGAGGGACGGAGAAGAAAGGGAGGGAATAAGAAGAGTAGAAAGAGGGTAAATGGAATGAAGAGAAGAATGAGACTACTGTCGAGAGTTTCTTTCTTTATCTCCATTGCGGTCAAGAGAGATAATGAAGAGGAGAAGGTGAGGGAAGAGAGGGAAAGGGGATGGGAGGGACAGAGAGCTTGCAATGCATTCCAATGTAAGCATAGGATTACTTCTCTTTATTACTTTGACAGTATGTATAGGATAGGGGTTACTTTTATAAGATTAGACTACTCTAATACTCGTATTGTCATAGAATGTTAATGTTTCGTATTCGCATGCTCATTGATGCAGGACGACGTTCGATATTGGAAGATGATGAGACCTGAGATGAAGGGGAGATTACGGTAGGTGTATGGTAGGGTATACTGTACTCAACACTTTGACCTACAGCAATGCGATAAAAATACGGTGTATTTATTGGTCTATTGTAGGCTTACGATTGAATTGAGAGAATTAAGATAATCTCGGATAGTACCTTGGAGAGAGCAAACGAAGGTCTTCGCAAGTGAGAAGAAGATTGAGATTTAGAGATTGCGAATGAAGAAGAAGATGAGGAATTGGAACCGACTCCCATTGTACGAGACTCTGATTGAGCACGGCGACGATCGAAGGAAGCAGACGAAGGATTCGATGGCTCACGGGTTACTGTAAGGGTACGGTAGGAGGAAGGTAGGGGTACGATAGGGGTGGGATAAGATGGGATACGGTACCTGGAGAAGTGGCGAGAGGGAGTCGACTCTTGCGTTCTATGGAAGGAGTAGAGGATCGTGAGGGGGGAGCGGGGGAAGAGGAACGAAGACAGACTACGGGTTGGGGACGGACCAGGGCTATGGAACGACGTTCTGTACGCCATTCCACTAGGGATCGAGACTGAAAGGGAGAGTGAAGGGGGACAAGGAAGGATACTGTACCATGATTCGAGAACGTCTCGAGAAGAAGAGCGACGTTTTCTGATTGTCCTCTTCCCTCTTCATCTCCTCCTCTCCTTCCCTCTCCCTCTCCTCATTCCACAATTCGTTTTCTTCCTTCTCCTTCCTCATATTCTCTTTATCTTCTCTTCGTCCTGTTTCAGCTCGCGATAAATCGATTGCATGCTGCAACCATTTCATGAACAACATCCAAATATTCAAAAAAAAAACTGAATCTCACTTGATTCAATAGAGGAAGAGTGTGAATTCCCTTTTCCCTCTCAATCATTCTTCTCACTTTCCCCTCCACTTCCTTCAACTTTTCATCATCTTCCGGTAATACGAAGCTTCGCTTGAGAAGGGGAAGAATACTGCATACTTTAAGCCTGAAGTCCTCATTGAATCGATTATGCCGAGGGTTCATACCGTATGTTTGAGACTGGATCCTCAGCTAAGGAAAGAGCTGTAGAGAGAAAATGTTCATGGAGAAATCGATTGGAGAAGATAGAGAAGACTTGGAGAATGGAAGACAAGAAGATCATTCGACGGTAGGAATTAGAGTGGTGGGCTACATCTGAAGAGGGGATACGGTAGAGGGATACGGTAGGAGAGTACGGTAGAGAGTGCGATGGGTCACGTACCATTCTGGAAGAAGGAGATGATATTGAGTCGATCTTCTAATCGGGGAAGATGTCTCATTATGAGCAGAAGTGATCGACTCGCAGCCTCGCGGCAAGGAACTCCTCTCTCAACACGATTACATGGGTTACTGTATAATGCAGTTATCTATTCTATCGATCCGTACCTATTGCTGAATGGAATGGGAAGCATACCACTTTGAGTATTTCCTTCTTGAGAAGAGGAACGAAAGTGTCGATGAGATTAGTAGAGGGAATGAGAGCGGGGAGGGAAGAGATAGATGACAAGAGAGCCTCGTGCGACCTCCATGAGCCTGTTCCTTCCAGGAGTTGGTTACATCCAAGGAGTAAGCGGTCGATACTCTTCGTTGATAGCTGAGTATGTGCGGATTACTGTAGTCTAGTGAGGATACGCTACTTACGGGATGAGAGGGAGTGGTTCCTTTGAGACAGGAGTATAGCATGGGCACTATCTTCTCCAAATTGCGACAAGTCTTAGCTACTACCTGAAGGGAACTCTGTGCAAGCTAATCCACTGCTCACTCTTCTAAATAGACATTATAGATTAGAAGAGGGTTTCTTCTAAAGAGAAAGCTCACCTCTAATGAGCCTCCTCTCAAGAGTTCAATGAAGGGACCAATCATAGCCTTCCTATCGTTGCTCATCTCCAATAACTCTCCAAATGAGGCGGATATCGTGAGTCGAACCTGAATGAGTTATGTTTCACTGTACGTTGATTCCTTTATTCACTTCGTCATCGTGATCGGCACAGAAGTCTTGCAGAAGAGTCAGTAGACGAGTGGTGGCCTTGGGAAAGGTCTTGATCATGCACTGAAGGGAGTCATCAGGGTTGTAGGGGAGGATAAGGAACCGGGAGGTTGAATGCGCACGCTCTTCGCACTGTCGTCCACTTAGAACCTTCTTCGTTCCTCGACAGAGTAGTCAGTCGGAAGAACGTATTGAGCATCCACGTCTGATCCAGAATGTCCACGTCTTCTGAAGACTCTTGCCTATCACTCATCAGTCCTAGTCATACATACCATAAAGAAGGTGGACAATCTGTCCAAAGTGCTTCGTTATCAATAAGACCCGATCATCCTTCTTTTCTATTCCCCTTTCCATCACTCGACGAAAGAATCCCATTACAACTGACTTCTTTGCTTCTGCAAAATGGGGTACTGTAATCATTCGAACGATGCAGTACCTCTGGAGAGACAAGGAAGAATATTGACGAGTGAGGGGATTGCTTCATCTCGAACTGACTGTTCAGTGTCTTCTCCCAGGGAAATGAGACAAGGCAGAACCAGACGAGACATGTCAGAGGGCTTACTGTAAAGAGTACGGTAGGATTGGGCAGAGGGAGTACGGTAGGGAGAGAATGGCAACTGTAGCTTACTCCAGTGCGTCGGCTACAGAAGTGAGCCGTTGAGCCATGGAAGAACGAACGTTGCTGTTGTCGTCGCACGAAAGAAGTTGCATTGGTTTCTCGAGGGAACGACGGATACTAAGAGCAGACTAGGTAGTAGTAGATGAATGAATGAATGAATGGAGACTCACTCTGCTACTGGCAGAATCCGCACGAGTTTCTCCAGTAGCTTGGTCGCCGTCAGTCTTCGTTGCACTTTCTGATTCGGATCCGCTTGAGAGATGAAGACGGGGACTATCTGAAGGAGTACGAAGGATGGGGGAAGAAGGGGGGAAGAGAACGGGACATACCGAATCGCGAACTGATTCGACCGGCAGAAGGGGAGTGATCTCAGTGAGAGTCTCGAGCCAAGCTGCTGCACTCACTGAATATAAGGTTGGAGTGAGGTGGGATAAGAGAAGGGAATAAGGGGGAAGGGACACTCACAATTGTCCTTCTGCGTATGGGCGTTGTCGATGATGTAGTGGAGAAGGAGAAGGGGAAGGCTCCTCAATTATTATTTATTCCCTTACAACGTTTCAAGTGCATGGCCAACTTCACAGCTTTCAGAGTGAATAATTGATCGCTCACTCGTTATTCTCCTCTACACTTTTCTTCACTAGATCCTTGTACAACACAGCCGCTTCGCAATGCAAATCGAGATTCGACTTTTGATCGCAGAGCGTCGACTGAAATCAATACAAACTTTGAAGAAGATGAACATATGTCGATGTATGAAGGGAAGATGAATGAGTCTTACCTGTAGTTGAGGGAAGACAACCCGGATGGTCTCCTCGGGGTGACTGTCCATCAGACCGTTGATGTCGCGAATCGTCTTTATCCAGTAAGACTGCTTGTCCTCTCTCAACCCCCTCGGTCCTCTCAGTCCGATACTCAGTGCCATCCCCTACCCACTCCCCCCTTGCCATCCCCCTCTAACCTGAGTATCTTCGCAGCTTTCTGTGGAGGGGTCAAGTCGTCGTCTTCATTATCCTCATTCTCAGCGAGAACATCTCCAGCCTTGGCAAAGAGCGCCCCCCAATCGATAGTCGATACCCTGGGGGTGACGTCGTCTTCTTCTTCGTCGTTGAGTTCTTCTTCGTCTTCTTCGTCTTCCTCTCGATCCTCTTCGTCCTCCACTCCTTCCACTTCACTCATACTCAACTGAGAGAGTAGACTCTCTCACCCCTAGTGTAATCCTGCACTCCCCTTCATCTCTCATCCTCCCTCGCATCCTCCTCTTTATCCCTATCACCTAAGGATTCCCCTACAGTATCCCCTACCGTAACCCTTCCCTTCCCCCCACACTACTCTCCTTCATTGTCTCTATCACCTTCCCTCCACTCCCCTCCCTTTCTCCTCAATTCCCACTTCACTGATCTGTGGATGTGTCCAGTGTGTTGTGTTCCATCTGACCCTCCTGACCCTACGTCCTCCTCTCACTCTCCCTCCGTCCCTTCCTCCCTCTCCCTCTCTCCCTCTATACTTCCCCCCAATCTCAACCTTTTCCATATCTCCCATATCAATATCACTTCTCCTTATCTATTCAGTGCTTTTCAGTGCAATTCACACATTGGTCAGTGTGGTCAACACTTCCGCTTTCCAATCGTTTATCATCTTAAGTTCCTTAATCTTTTCTTAATTTTTTTCGTAACTTTGACACTAATGTAAGGTCAAAGTAATATTTAGATTGTGGAGACCTACCTAAGATGTTGAGAAGAGGATCATCTCTCATAGGAATTATCAGTCGGGTTCGTTCCCTGTCTGTCCATAACCGGGTAATAGTGAGTGAGTGGTGTGCCTGTAGTTGGATTGCGAGTTGAGAGTGTTCCGATCGAGTGGCTAGGTGATCGTTCTCTGAGTCCCCTCGTCCCTTATCATCTCCCCCATTGATCCTCTCTTTCAGTCCTCTCCCCTTTCCACTATGTCTTCAGTTCCTCCTCAATCCCTTCTAGTCGACATGGTCATTCCCAAGAGGTATACGTCCCCTTTACCCCCCCCCCCCCCCTCTATTCTTTCCCCACTCCTCTCCCTCTCCACTTCAGAGAACTCTATGGTCCGGGTCCGTCTACCATGCCTTCTTCAATAGGAAATACTCAATCACAACCCCTTCTAGGACATCTTCATCCCGAATTCGTAGAGGTGCATAATATCGACATAATTTCCCTCCAACTACCCTTCTCATCTCTCCTTCCTTCAGATCATGTCGCAAGTTCGTGAAGGTCTTCAGTATGTCTTCAAGACTAAGAATGCGTATACTTTCGCAGTGAGTGGCACAGGTACGGTACTTGACTACAGTAATCCCTTACGGTAACCCAACCTTCCGTACCATCTCTACAGTACCCTTCAATTGCAGGTCACGCTGGAATGGAATGCGCCCTTCTGAATCTAGCAGAAAGAGGAGATACTCTGCTTGTGGCGAGGGGAGGAATATGGGGAGAACGAGCAGCTGACTTGGGGAAGAGAATGGGATTGAATGTAGAGGTGAGAGGGCTACGGTAGATGGCGGTACTGAAGGATACGCTAGACGGGGTACGCTACGCTAGTACTGAGGGATACGATAGATGGGGATACTGTAGGATACGATAAATGGTGGGTACTGTAAGATACGGTAGATCAAGGAGGAGATCGAGGAGGCACTGGAGGATACGATAGAGGGGGTACTGTAGGATATGGCAGATGGTGTACTGTAGGATACGGTAGCGAAAGAGTTAATGTGCAGGTGGTGGGAGTACTGGACGGACAAGCAGTGTCTCTCTCGGATATATCGACGGCGATGGAACGAGTGAAACCACGAGTTCTCTTCGTTTGCCACGGGGAATCGTCTACGGGAGTAGTGCAGCCTCTTGAAGGATTGGGAAAACTCACTAAGGACAATGTGAGAAGGGAACGGGCAATGCCCAGTACCGTAGTCTCCGCAGAATTGTCTTCTCCTCGTGGATACGGTAGCTTCCCTCGGCGGGACCCCCTTCGATATGGATGCATTGGGAGTCGATTGTGTGTATTCTGCTACACAAAAGGTACTCTTTAACTTCCTCTCCTCTAGTCACTATTCTGACGTCACTATTCTACGAATAAGCACTATGGGTAACCCCATTCCCATCCCCTCAGGTCCTCAATGCTCCCCCTGGACTCGCTCCCATTTCCTTCTCTGATCGAGCAATCGATCACATTCGCAACAGAAAGCAACGCGTAGCTTCCTTCTATTTCGATGCTCTGGAACTCGGGAACTATTGGGGATGTGATGGACAAGCGAAGCGGTGAGTGAGTCTGTCTACTGTCATCAGTTGGGCATATTCAGATACCATCACACTGCTCCCATTTCGTGTGTATACGCATTGAGAGAAGCACTGTCTATTCTTGCTAAGAAGGTGAGTTGATTATCGATCGAATTAAAATGGAGTCATATGGGTTTGACTCACGTACGATCACAACCGACATCTAACTGTGGGACAGGGCTTCCCTTTAGAGATCTGATACCGTAGTCAGATTTTGGCTTAAAAATCCATTCTCAATACGCGTCACGTACGCGTCGCGGTTCGCCACTCGCTGTGCATTTTAGTATTTTGTTTTGTGTGCGTTGATTTAAACGGTCGTGTGACTAGACACCGAAGATGAGATGATGAGATATCGTACACCTCGAAGACTGGTTGTCAAATCCGGGACTGGAACGTCCAGTCCCGGAAAAAGTGAGACAATAGCTTCCTGGCTCAAAAAGGAATATTTAAGCCTCAATCATTATAGATTTGGATTCCTCGTAATCGATTTCTATGCGAGGTATCAACAGATTTTGAAAAAAACCGCAATTTATATAGATTACGGTAAACAGTTTTGCGTGATACTCCAGACTACGGTACTGGTCGATTTCGCTTGCGCGTCTCAAACTTCTAGTACTCGACGCCAATGAGGTACTTGCAATAATCTAAAAGGTAAAAAGAGAACACATCACAAATATAAAAGAAAAAGCGACCAGAAATCAATCGGCGCGGCGACGCTCACCACACAAGCGAAATCGATCAGTACCGTAGTCTGGAGTATCACGCAAAACTGTTTACCGTAATCTATATAAATTGCTGTTTTTTTCAAAATCTGTGATACCTCGCATAGAAATCGATTACGGGGAATCCAAATCTATAATGATTGAGGCTTAAATATTCCTTTTTGAGCCAGGAAGCTATTGTCTCACTTTTTCCGGGACTGGACGTTCCAGTCCCGGATTTGTCAACCAGTCTTCGCGGTGTACGATAGAGTTAGTAAAATGAAGGATACTGTAGGGTATCGATGAGCTGATCTCGCAACACTTATCAACTGCGAAGATTGTGGAGAGGGAAGTGACAGGAGCGGGGTTGACAATGTTCGTGGAGAGGGAGGAATGGAGACTGCCTTGTCTACACACCATAAGGGTTCCTGAGGGAGTCGACTGGAAGGCTATTCAGTCTTCCCTCTTCACGCAGGGAATTGAGGCAGGAAAGAGGCATTAGACAATCACAGCTATCTGTATTCAGATATCGGGAGGACTGGGAGCTACTACGGGAAAGATATTCAGGATTGGAACGTTCGGAGCCAATTCAGATCCCGAGAAAACGAAAAGAATTCTGTCAAAGTTCATTGATGAGATCAAGAAACAGTCGAAGTTATAGAAAAGGAGGCACATGTTCACTTATATTTATATCAGCATTATCTTTGATTTACCTTGTTGATTAATTACAAAATAAAGTTTTTTTATTATTGGTATGCGCCTTCTGCACGTCTCCAGATTCACACTTCATCAAAGTAACATCATCCATTAATAGCATCATCATTCGCGGGATGGGGGTGTGCGGCAGGGGGGGGGCGCGTGGGCTTCCCGATCTATGTACACAAATGGTTTTTTTTAAATTTTTAACATTGTTTAACATTTTATAGTGCTGCGTCTGAAATCTTTACGGTAGTGTTTGAAATATGACTCAGGGACATAGATTACGGTAACCCGTAAAACACCGCGACGCAATCGATACGTGACGCGTCGCGTGCCGCATTCAAACGTATTTCATTTCTCATAGTTTTCCTCTCTATTACTGGTCTGTTTCATCTATTTTTCTTCCCGAACTAAACTAATCTACATCGTTAAGTCTCGATATGTCGTCCAACGGCGATTCAAACGGAAACAAAGAAGAAAGCAAAGAGGCGCGGCCTTCTACTCCCAAGGTTCGCTTGTCTTTATGAATGAGTAAGGTAATGGTTGAGGATGAATTCACTGCGGCATCTGACTGTGTGGTAGTGCAAGATGACGAAGGAGGGGATCCGATGGAGTTACTTCTCAACCAAGACGACGCTTCCCTCGGGGTCACTACCCTCACTGCAGCTTTCCCAGGAGCACACGGACTCAAATACAAGAACCCCAAGACGGGAGCATCAAGAGCTCTTGCGTGAGTCCCCAATTCATTATCGGAAAACGTACATGAAAATGGTCGAGGTCCTGTTCAATTGTAATGGTCTCGTTTGCAGAATGGACACTTCGGGCACAAAGTTTATGCCACCCCCTGATGGATGGGACGGAAAGACATTTACTGTTATCTTTCCGCCTTCTCGAGGTTTGACTTAATGCTTTGTAGTTTATAGGAATTTATCGGAATAAGAGTATGAGTTTTGAGAGGTAGAGCTGAGAAGTAAGTGAAGTGTGAAGGATGTAAGAGGAAAGTGAATGATATAAGAGGAGACGAAAGAAGGACAGAAGAGAATAAAGAGAGGAATTGTGAGAGGAGAGAGTTTAACAGGAGGAGAGGCGAAGCGAAGAAAAGTGGACGGAGGGGATTCCGATGATGATGACTACTCTGCGAAGCAAAAGAGGATCGAGGACCCCTCGAAACCTACTGATCTCATTGTTCTCGGTGTCAACTTCAATACAACTCCCGAAGCATTCAAGACTTATTTTGAACAGTTCGGGAAAGTGACAGTGGCAGACGTGAGTGAGAGAAATGGAAGAGAAGAGGAGAGGGGTAGAGAGGAGGGAGAGGGGTGGGATAGAGATGAGTGAGTGGTAGAGAATAAATGAAGGAACAGTGACTTTGGAGAGACATATTATACCTAGACATTAGACTCTAATCGTATCCATCTTCCTCTCCTCTTTTCATCCATTTTCATTCGAACTTCATGTGATTTCAGCTGAAAGTCAACTACGAAGGAAAGTCGAAAGGATTCGGTTTTGTGCTTATGTCATCGAAAGAAGAACAAGATAAGGTGAGGTTGTGATCTTTTATCCTTCTCTGTTACATCTTACAGGTGCTCGCTTGCGATTCGCACAATTTGGATGGAAGACGTATTGAAGTGAAGGTCCCCGATGGAAGGGTATACTGGCTTGTTGTATTGGAATAATGGTATGTTACAGAGTGAATCATTCCGCAATCCTCTATTATCTCGTGAACAATCAACTAATAAAGTATTCGTTGGAAGACTTCCCGATACGACCACGGAAGAGTTGAAGAGTTTCTTCGATACCGAAGCTAAGAAGGTAAGTGACGGTCTATAAGAGGGGGGATTATCGATTGATGGAGGTTACGGTATGTCTTAAGTTGAATCCCCACGCGAACATCACTGACTGTTTCCTTCCCCGCCCCTTCCGTGGATTCGGATTCGTCACCTTCTCTACGTGTGAAATGGCACGAAAGATTTGTCTGTAAGTCCCCTCTTACGGTATTAGAACTGTTTTATTCAACGGCTATGTTAAGAGAAAAGAGAAATGCCCTCAGCAAGTAGAATACAAGTAAAATACAAATTCAGAGCGAACAATTTCGTGATGAAGGGATCCCCTCTTGCGGTGTCTCTCGCTGTTCCGAGAGAACCAGAGATGGGAATGGGAAGGGGAGGAGGTGGAAGAGGCTCCTATGGAGGGGGAGGATATCCCGGCGCTCCCTACTCTGTTAGTTTACACCTTTCTTGCCTTTATGCAAATTGAGACTGGAGGATTACTGTAATTATTGTTTTCAGTCGGGATACGGTAGCTCGTATGGATACGGTGGGGGAAGGGACGTGGATCGGGGATACGATGACTGGCACTCCTCCCGAGGGGGTTACGGTCAATACGAGGAAGTACTCCCTCCCAACTACACACCCTATCGAGGAGGCGGAAAGTATGGAGGATACAAGAAATGAGAGAGACCATCTCACCTCTTAACTTATTACCAAGCAATAAAGCTGTTTTGATGACAAGGCGTGAGAGCAGAGAGAAAGGCAGAAGGTAGAGACGCAGAGAAACAGAGTAGAAGAGAAGAAGGCAGAGACGCAGAGGAGACAGACTGAGAGGATACGGTAAGTGTTGTTGCAGATTCGATCGATCGAGTCGAGAGGGGAGGAGTGGAGAGAGGAATGGGAGGGAATGGGATAGAGGGAGTGGTCGTTCCTTCCCCTCGAAGAATCCCCGAGTACCCGTTGCCCCCTCTTCCCTCGCTACGGGACTCGATGCACTCAATCTCAATCGAAACTCCACTGACAATCCCATGTTCACTGCTGCTTGGGCTGCTTTCATGACTACACTAAAGAATGGAGGGGGAGGGGGTCCTCCCCCGAGGAATCACAAGTGGTGATTTGTATCTCACTCATTGTACTTTGGTGCACTCGCAATACAATTGCTCAATTTGACTGTAACTTGAACATGCTTTTATTTATAATATGAAGAGGGAAAAGATGGTTATTCGACTCGTATTCAAGCAATATTAGCTAATACTCGAATAAAAAGGAATGAATGAACACGACTATTAACAGTGGAAGGGAGTAATAAATAACAAGTGGCACATTACTGTAAGGGATAAGGCCATGGGATAACGGTACTTAGATGGGTACAGTAGGGATACAGTATCACCTGAAGATGACCGTACGAAGGGAATCCTCGTCGTTGACGCGAAGCTCTGCCTCTGCTCCGTCGTTAAATTGGAAACTGATTCCTCCATCCACCACAAGGTGAGAATCGTAGCCACGGGAACGAACTCTGAGAGGAGGTATTGGGAAGGACGGGGGGATACGGAAATATAGGGAAATGAGGGGAGGGGTATTAGGCAGTGAAGGGACCCACTTGATGACATGCGCGAATCCACGAGATTCACTGGGAGGGAAGGTGGAGTTGAAGATGGGATCACGGATACAGAAGGCCATCTCTGAAGGGAAAGACACTTTCACTCAATGCATTCACTTCTCCCAACTACCGTATTCTTCTCCCAACTACATTAACTACCGTAATCCTAACTGTTCAAGTCGGGCGCGAACATAAGTTGCTCATTGAAGTCCTGACAGATCCTTTCGATGACATCCGAGGAGGGAGATGCCTTCTCCAGACCATATTTGGCAGCCAATGAGAGAACCTGATTAGGGAAGGGTTACGGTAGGATGAGGAGGGAGAGGGTACTGTACTTGAGAGACACTGTGAGGAGTGAGCTTGTTGATATTGAAGTACCACGAAGTTGATCCCGATCCTGGCAGGGAAGTAGATTATCGACTGAAGGGGAAGAGACTGACCAGTGCAGACAGTGAGACCCGAGTTCTTCTGTTTGATGAAGGGCGAGTGGTCGAGGGACAACTCGAAGTAGGAGACCCTCGAAGACAACGACTCTCCCACGAAGACCTCGTTGAGAGACAGCACTGGCAACTCTTCAGTCCTCCTCTCCCCCCGAGGACTCGTCCATCTCTTCCTTCGTCTGCTTTCCCTTTGATCCCATCGAGTGGTGCTTGGCTCTCTATTCATAGCAGAATCATGTAGGGGAATCGACTCTCCCACTCCTCCCTCACAATTCATCGAGATACGGATACGGGTACGGTATAGCCATCTGAAGAGGGTACGGTAGGGGTGGACTACGGTAGGAGGGGAGGAAATAAGACCCACTCAAAGTCTCCTTCGAAGAGATGATTGAGAGCTGATTCAACCTCATTCATTGGAGCCTTACGAAGGAGACACATGTGACCTTCGGAACTGAAGGGAAGATATGCAGGGAGAGGGATACGGTAGTCATGCGACATGGTAGGGTTTAGATGGGTACAGTAACGAATAACCAACCCTTCGGGATCAGTATTGAATCCGATGACAGCCTTGTTCCTCGTAGTGACCTTGGAAGCAGCCAAGAGGAAAGTTCCGTCTCCACCTTCAATTACTGTCATCTTACCGTACTCACTGCCGTACCCTTCCTTATCTCCTACCATACCCCTCTCACCTACCGTATCATCCTGCCCCCTTCCTACCGTATACAATTACAATTAGTTCTTACCCGCTGCAAAGACAGCATCAGCCCAATTCGCACACTCTTCAGTGTATTCAAATCGTTCAACGACTCTCGTATCGACGTTTCTTTTCCTAAACAAATACCTTCCCTTTTTGTTCCTTTTCCCTTCCCTTCAATGTGAAAACGACGAACTCCAGAAGTTGTTTGAGATGTTGAAGGAAGTCTTTGTGTTCATGGTGTTTCCTAATCAATCGATTCACATTTGTGCCTCTTCGGTTCAACTGAAACATCTATCATTCCTCCTCCACCTTACCGTAACCCTCTCCTACCTACCGTACCCTTCCCCATCCCTACAGTATCTCTTCTCCCTTACAGCATTCACCATATTCTCCATTGCTCCATCACTCATACTTCCCGCGAGTCTTTTCTCCATGTCATATCTCGTTGTCTTCGCAACAATCAAAACCTTGGCAGGATTGAACACATTCTGCAACTTCGTTTGTATTCTACCGTAACGCCTCCTAATACCGTAACCCCATTCAATTAGTACCTTGTTACTCGAGGATGACATGATAGTCCGATAGCTGAATAGTCGAGAGAAGACGAGTACTAGTGAACAGGGAGGGAAGAGAGTCATACGCTCATCGGTAGGCTACAAACTACAAACTACACTCTTTGCACACCCTCCGGCACTTGTGACCCCGCCCACTTCCCCTTTCCTCTCTAGAGATATACTCTCTCCGAGATTACGGTAGCCTATACAACAAGCAATTCGAAAAAGGAACCAACAGTATTTATCAATGTTCGAGCATGTTTTTCTTCTTCTTATGGAACCCGTGACATTTGACGAAGCGAGAGGGGATTGATTGTAACGTAAAATGTGTTGATATGAGTACATCCGGGTAGCTACCGTAATCTAAGATAATATATCACAATTTGATATGTTCACAAGGAAAGGATATTCCAACGGACTATTGATAAAGAATGTTGAATATGAACAGTAGGTGAATCAAGCATGCATAGACTGCACACAAGGGGGTCGACTAGTTCCCTCTCTGAGTAGATCCACTCCTTCCTTCAACCTCTTGTATGCCGACACCATGTTCTTTGGAGACTTCGGATCCAGGTCGACTATCTGTGTAGGACAAACGAATGATTGTAGGGAGATCCCCTCATAAACAACGTGTTCATTTGTGACGTCACTATTCCAATTTATCCACCCTTTGTACTAAGATGTGTGTTCTGTCGGTCTACATATCTTGTCCATATTTCCCCTTATCATTCTCAGACAATCTCTAACCACTTCTCTAAATTCTCCTATTGTTCCTTTCTGATATTCTTATCTCGATCAAGTGAGGATAAAGATAAAGCCTGAGTATCTGTCAGATAAACAGGCTGATATCAAGAGGATGCTCATCATTTTCTCCCTGACTAATACAAGAGTAAGGGCAAATCCCCTCATAAGAAGCAATACCTTTGCAGAATAAGCGAACTTTTTGCCTGAGGGCAATACAAGGACATCCGTGTCGTTTATCCATTCATCCTCTTCCTCTTTTGTGTCCCTTATTAATCGAAGGGAAATCATTACGGAACAGTCTTTGAGAGTCGCTGCGAGGAGATAACTGAATTGGGGAGTAGAAGGAAGGGAGGAGAGGGGGGGGGGGAGAGAAGGAATAGGGGGAAGGGATCCTACCGTTTGAGAAGCGAAACAGCGGAATTGTCACTGAGGAAGGAGAGTCCCCCAAGGGACTGCACCTTACGACCAACCTGCATGGACGGATAAGAGGGGGCGATGGACCAAGCACGGCCCTTCCTCTACTCACAAATACCCACCTCTGCTTGCTCCTTTGCACTCAAACTGAAGAATAATTGATGAGCTTTGACCAATCCAAGCACATCGATACGTTGGGCTTTGAGTAGTTGTTTGAGTAAGGCTGAGGAGTTGGGAGGGGGAGGGGAGGGAGAGTAGAGGGAGGGGGAGGGAGAGGAGCGAGGGAGTTGCGAGGGACAGGGACAGTCTTCTTGACAGGGAGAATCCCCTCGGAGGGAAGGGGTACCCCGAGGGGAAAGACCTCGACCATTCAGAACGGACAAGACACCCTCCAACAGATCATCCACTGTTGCTTCTCCCTGTAAGGGAAACGATACGGTAGGTGAATAGGTCAAGGGGATGACTTGTGAATGTATAATAGAAGAAATGGAGTAATGAATGAAGCACTTACATTAGGGTAGATAATAGACTGCAGTTCAGATCGAGAGGGAAGAGATTCATCCGAGAGAACTGGAGAGCCATCTACGAACACCCGGAGGTTACGGTGGGGTTCGGAGATTAGAGACTGGAAGGGGGAGGTTATGTTAGGGATACTGTAGGGAAGGGGACGATTAGGGGAGTTCAAGTTATGGACACAGTTATCCCTCAATACTCTCACTATACCTCCAAGGCTTTCCTCTGTTTATGCAAATCATCTGAGAAGAGGGACAGCGGACAGAAGTCATACATTCGGCTGTACAGGGCGTCCTTCCTCCGGCACTTCTCTATCTAAACACTTGGCTACGGTAGGTATGGGCACACCCTGTAACAGTCTTGCATTCTGTTCAACGTTCCATTCTCACAAGACATGCATTGAGGACTATTCCCCTTATTGTTAGCCCTTTTTACAGTCTTTCCACCTTTTCCTTTCGAAAGAGATGTAAAAAGGAGAATAAAAAGAGAAGAATAAAGGGATGAAGTGTACCTGTAGTATGCAGTTGTTGCAGTAGGGAACTTCCATTCCGGGATGAGCCTTAAGTATTCAATCAATATACCGAACAAGGCGTCGATACTGTATCGTTTGAAATATTACGGTGAATGATAACACGGTACCTGATAATATCCCTGTTTCGGCTTGATTTCCAGAGTGACAGTACTAAGATCAGAAAGAGCTGCCAGCCTTCGGGGAATGCACGTGGCGTCTAGCATTTCCAGACACGAAATGAATGTTTGACCCTGAGGGGATTACGATGAAAGGAAGGGAAGGGGAACTGACAGGGGGGATGGAATCCAACTGCAGAAGAGACAGACTTCCCTCCATGCCTTCCAGGTCACTCAGACTCTCTATCTTGTCGTAGCTTTTGAGACATGGAAGCTGAAGGGTACGGTAGATTGGTAAGGATACTGTAGAAAACCCATGAATAGCCCACAGAAAGCAAGAAATGAAGATACCTTAGCCAATTGATGTGCATGATCAATGGAAATGTCAACGGTTCGTGGTTCGACAAGAAAGGAAGGATGAAGGAGAGGGGAGATCTGAATAGGAACAGTGATACAAACGACTATTCGAAGGCCATGCAAGTAGTGCTCATCACAATACAACCAACCATTTTCTCCATGAACTCTCCAAACACGAGACTCTTGCCCTTCACTGACAATTCGCCACTTTTGCGCGTCTTTGCGAATCGCCAAACGATTCTGAAACATAGACATGAATTATCTTTCTTAATTCTTCCCATGCCTCTTATCAAGTTTGTGCCTACTTGTCATCTCAAGTACTTGACAATTCTTCCCTCACCTTCACTACAAACTATTGCCACCTCTCACAACCAGACGTCAAGTGCGTACCCATATAAGTGACACCAAAAGAGATCCCTTCAAAGAGGAGACCAGTCACATACCGTATTACTGTATACCGTACCCCTCTACCTGCATACGCTCCCCTCATTTCCCTCACCGATTGCCGGTCTTCCTATGCTTCGCAGATATCACGATATTCGCCCTTCCCTCTCCTCGGAAACAAAAAGATCGAAACTCAGCCACATCCACTCTCATTGCAATCTGTCGATTCGAACGACGTTTACGAGCATTCTGAAGAGGGAATTACGAAGAGAAGACGGATTACGAATGACACGATCAGTTATGTTTCACTCCAATACGGTTATGATTAGAGGAATCGAGGGAAGGAACGGAATGAATAAAAGGATGAACCTGTGATAGAAGAACCATGGGTAAGCCAGGGGAAGGTAAAAGAGGAGAAAAGAAGGAAAGGGAAGAAGACGAATTGGAAAGTGACGACAAGACTATGAGTGATGCAGGGAATGACTGCATGCACAAATGAATCAACACCCTCTCGGGAGAGAGATAAGCATTGGCAGGAAAAGACGAGAGGGAGAGGAGGTAAGGGGGGGGGGGGTGATTAGGAGAGAGAGAGAGTACCGAGAGAAGAGAACAACTGATCGAAGTGTCTCAAATGAGAAATCACGAGACAATGTGAAGAGTTCCGTTAAGAACAACTCATAACGACGATTAATGGAAAAGAGGACATAGAGAGATAGTCACGTATTGAATGGAGAGAGTTAATTGGAGTACAGTGGACACGCATCAAGGCTACCTCTAATAGATAGGTCGAACTACAACCGAGCTTGAAACATAACTGAACCAGTGGTGTTTGGAACACGGTTAATCATTTAAGTAATCGATTAGAGCGATATAGGAACGCCGAGTTGTCTACAGTAAGCACTTACTTATTCTTCTTCTTTATTTATTTCTTCTTTTTTTCTTCACAAAACACAACAATAGTGTATAGTGCAATATATATCACATTTTATATATAAATTAGTGCAAATCACATTATCTAAGCTTTTCGTCGTACTCTTAACAATTGGCAAGAAGAGGTTGATCAATCGATGACGATTACGGTATATGCGAAGAATCGATTACTCGAGTATAATGTGAGCTGAATACTCGCTTGAATAATGACTATAAATCCTTTAGAATACAGACCAGAAAGCATGCTTGCAAGTCATTCGGATATTTGGCTATCAAGATTAGAATATGAAATAAAAAAAAGAAGATACGATCAGGTTGATTACAGAGAAAGAATCTTTGCTGTAAGTGTACTAATTAGTTCGTTGTCCTGCCTTCCTTGTGATATCTGACACTACACTTGACACTGTCTCGTCCATTGGATTATTGAATTCCTCCGCGAATTGATCACGCATCGAATGAACACGGAATCTGAGATGGGATAGGGATAGGAGGGATACGGTAGATGGATGGGAGGAGTACGGTCGGGCATACTGTAAGTGAACTGTAAAGTATAAGTACTGACATAGTGACGATGTCTGCATGAACTTTCTCGACGGCCAAATCAAGGGGAGTCTTCCCCTCCTTGTTCACTCTCGATTGGTCTGCTCCTCTTTGCAGTAGTTGACATACTCCACTGAACACGGCCTCTCCTCTAACTTGCCCTTTCCCCTAATATCCTTCACCTACCTCCTCCCTCTCCTCTCCCCCTTCTCTCCTATAATACCCCCCCCCCCCCCTCACATTGTCTTTCCCTCAGCGGCTGCAATATGCAATGGAGTATTTCCCCCGTCGTCTATCGATTCCCACTTCGCTCCATTCAACAGAAGAAGTTCCGTGGCGAGTGTTTCACCCTGAAGAAAGAATGGAATAAGAATACGGTACATAATAATGGGGATACTGTAACTAATACAATCCTAGCTCAGGCAACGTGAATAGCGTCAACAAGTACCTCTCTGACAGCAGCATGTAGTGGACACTCTCCATCCATCCTCGACTCCAAATCCGCCCCTTCTACGATACTCTCAAGGAGACTTCGAAGGTCTCCTGATCGACAGGAAGAGAAGACTCGAGTTGAGAGGGAAATGGAGGGCGAGGGGGAGGGGAGAGGGGAGGGATGGGAAAGGTGCGGGGAAGAGGAACAGGGGAGGGCACAACTGGTAGACGGTTCCACTGAAATAACAAGAGATAGACGGTATACTGTAGGGAGGGATACTGTAGTATTCACGGGGACACCGTAACCAATATGCACTTACCATATAACTGGGAGGGACTCATTCCTCCTCTCTCATCTTTCTCATCATCCAATGTTTGTGCTGATACCGACCGGATTACTGTAATACGAATATTATACCTTACGTAAATACCTTTGCACATTATACCTTTGTACGTTCATATAATTGGGTGTAAAAGGAATAAAATTGTAACAGGGGCCCTCGAAGCATTTGATATCCTTGTGTGTATTGTCAATAGCAATAAACGAACAGTTATATCCAGAAGGGGGCGGAGTTTCGAGACGAGAGAGATTGGTGCAAGTTGACGACTTTTTGACAGTCGGACGACAGAAACGACGATCCACGTATTTCGCACTGTAAACATGGTAAGAGATCAGGCATACTACGAAGAATAATATAAATACTCCCCATCCCCAACCCCCCCCCACCCCCCTCCCTCTTCTATTCGATCTACACTCTCTCGATATTGGAAGTTCATAAATAATCACACTTGTCGTTTCATGCCCCTGCATGTCAATAAATAAATAAATAAATAACGAATTTTGCTGCAGTCTTGCCTACGTTACACTTCTCTATACAGCCAGATATTATGATTGGTATGCAGCTTCATCTGAGTTTATAAGAAAAAACAGAGATTTTGATATTTTGAAGTAACGGTGGAGCTAATGTGAACGAGTGCTGGAGTAATGAAGAATATTACGGATCGATTAATGTGATTACCGTATCCACGCCTCTCGCACTTCTCTACTACAATCGGGCGTTGCGGGAGTCGGGAAGACATGAGAAGAGGGAAGGTGAGAGAGGAAGACCGAGTTAGATATACGGTTACCCAACTGAATGGTTAGGGTTACTGTAGCTACTGTAGATAGGCATTGAGATTTCAGGATATTTAAGCATCCAAACCGGATAAATGTTTTCTTACATATTTTAAAACTAAAAAATATCGAATATAGAATGTGCTACTGTAAATATATTACGTGTAGCAGCAATTCAGCCGTTGCTTCATCGAATGAATCCATCGTCAGACTTCGAACCTCAACTGGACAATATTCAACCCAACTTGTGAACAATAACACTACCAACTAAGTATGATAGATAAATTCGTTGAAAAGAGAAAATGAATGGAAACCTTTGAGACATGAACTCCTAGTGAACGATGCAATCCAGCACATTCTATACACAGGAGAGTCTAAAAGGAGAGAAATTAGAAGACTGTTTAGTTGTTCGGATACTTCATCAAAAGCATAACTATAATGGGACTTCCTTGAAGATCTCTATGAGCAGGTAAAAGAAGAGAAGAGAGTAACTCACTCCCAGATTGATGGACACCCACTTGGGATCACTCATTGCACAATCCGCACATTTCCTGTAAGAGGGTAAACCCATCCATCTTTTCCAATCAATCCGGAGATCTTTTTCCCCGTCAGAAAGGTTTATGTTTAAGATTTCGATCCAAAATATTTGCTATTTCGGATATATTATATGACGAGCGCCCGAAAGAAATTTTTAATAAGAATGGGGTACCTTGACCAGAACCATTACTGTCAACAGTATTCCTCCCACCCCCCTTCCCTCCACTCCCCACCTGTTTCTCTCGTCGTTCCTCAGTTTGTGGTAGAGTGTTCCATTGGGAGAGTTCTCCTTCGCCTTCGTGTCCTTCTCGTTCTCCTTCCCTTCCTTCTTCTCTTTATCGTCACTCTCATGCAGATGCAAAATCGTCCTTTGCAATGCTCTCATCCATTGGTTGCACAGCACTTCGCTGTCAGCTTGGAGCAGATGATTCCTGTCAACAAATTCCCTCGTACTCATTATATCTACCAAAAGGCATGGGAATATATGCAAGTGCCCCATGCTCCTACAACATATATCGTGCGCGATTTCCAATCGGATATTAGGTTGAGTGATTGTATCAGAGAATCATAGCGTAAAACGTTGGTCTGTCATTTATGAAACATAACCACGGAAATTTGGTGGTCGGACGATTCAGGAGGTTTAAAGACTAGTCTATGGGTGAGTCTACAGTACCTCGTGGGAGTGACCAATTCGAAGCAGGCGGATCGATCGATATTCGAAGGAGCGGGTCTCACGAGACACAGCTTGAGATTTTCCTCCATTACGGTAGGCTCAATGTTCTCGGCCGATCGATGGCAGTATAACTCAATTCGAGCAATCTTCATTGGCAGTAGTCAGCAATTACTTATTAATAAATGGACATTCACAATGAATGCTTAACTATAAAGAGTAATACATAGTAACCAACGAAGAATACTCACCAATTTGCAGTCTCTAATCTGAAACCACCGTCGGTTCCACTTGCGAAGAGCATTGGAGGATCGTTTGAAGAGATATCCTTCCATGATGATATCTGCTTCTGGAGACATACAAGAGGGAGATGACAACGAGTCCTGAAGAAGAGATGGGGATAAGGGGGTAGGAGGGGGCTAATCAAGGGGGTCGGGTACATTTTGATTGGGAGATAAGCATTCATAGAGATGATTTCTTAGAGAATTGCATACTTTCAATTTAAAACCTTTTTTGGAATAGAGCGCCTGACCTATGGAAAGTTTTAAAAGAAAATTGTAATATATGGCTTTAACGCGCGGTGCCGGCTTTCCGGTTTGATCGTACGCACGCGTGCCCGTGATACGGTATTCGGTAGGACGTGCGCTGTGTCAAACATGTAATAATAATATGCTGATGCTTGTCATTCACTCAGATTTCACTTTCATCTACTTATTTTGGGCTAGTCATGCTGAGGGAAAATCGCCTTTGCGAATTATATAAAGGAATAATGTGAATTATATAAAGGAACTGCAAGGGAGTACGGTGGTTACAACTTCGTCAACTACCGTAATCCTTTTCAGTGAGCCTCCTCCGGTCAAAACTCTCTCGCACCCAATCACGTAGACCTCGCTCTAGTCCCACTATCCAACGTTCCTGATTCTCTGCTGCTCAAAACTTTATCCAATCAGTATTCAATTTTCCGTAAGGATCGCAACCAAAAAGGAGGAATTCTCTCAACATGTACAAATAATAACGACGAAAGCATTGCTCGCTGGAAACATGATCCTTCGAGCTCTGCGCACGAGAAACTCCTGCGTTCTGGTAAAAGCCTATAAAATTTACGTACGCTCCATACTAGAAAACTACAGTATATTCACCATACCTATCGGGTGATAAGGTTAAGCTAGAACGTGTTCAGAATTACTTCACAAGGCGTATTTTCATGAGATGCTTCGGCAAGACTTGAGAAAATATGCCTTCTAGCGAAGAGTGATACAGGGCACTAAGCCTTGAGTCCCTGGAACATAGACGATCTGTCATTGATCAAAAAGTTGCTTCCCAGCTTATATACGGAAAAAGACGAATCTCCGATTCGATTCATCATCATTTTAATATCAAGAATTCCTGTTGTAGAGGGGCTGGATTCATTCTTTGCGTATGCTTCTGTTTCCCAAAACTATCGATCATACAGCTTTTTCATAAGGAGCGCAAGAGCTTTCAATTCGCACCGTTAACCATTCTTAAAAGGCCATTTTCGCATTTCCATTCTTTCCCGTTCCTAATGTGTTATTTTCGTCTCCATTTTATCATCGTTCTTATTCGCACTTCCTTGTGATCTGCATATACTATCTATCTATTTAATAGTTTTCATTCAAATTACTAAATCGCCAAAATCATGCATGGTTGCGATGGGCACGTTGTTTCTAAAACCCGGCGCCAGATCTACCCGGGCGTTGCCGTCATACCGGAAAGCTCTGCTGACACCGCGTGTTACGACTATTACTAGCCGTAACTTACAATCGATGCTAATCCGAACTAATCTCCGAACTACTGTACTCATACGTATCGTAAGTGTGACCCGCTGCACTACCCGGCGCGCTCTGTGATCTACGATCGCTCCCTCGCCCCTCTTTTTCTCGGGCGTTCAGTCTTCTCTGTTTCCTTTGTGTTTGTTGTTGTTTTGTAGACGACTGCCAGAGCAGTCGATCTAATCGATATTCACAACAACGCAATTGAAGCCCCTTGCCAGAGCAAGTGTTGAGTTGAACTCACCCCCCGTTCACCAGAGTGAACGTATATGTGGACCCGACCCATCCTGCCATTTGAGCAGCTTTGAACCTTTTCCATCGTCGATTGATCTTCTGCCAGAGCAGAAGTATAGACGATCCTTTTCCCCCTTCGACCATAGGCTCTTTACCGCAGTGATTTCGCGTTACTAATAAATTGTATATATCAATCGAGTTGCGTTATCGCACGTAAAGAGAAGCCCGAGCGGCCTTATCCTAAAGTGTAGGGATAAGAGTTCGCACACCGCGTGTTTTTACGAATCCTTTGCAGCGAAAAGTATGAATGAAGAGTGGACAGAGGAGGGACTAATAGTGGACTGCGAAGAGAGAAGAGGAGAGAAGATAGGAGAGGTGGGGGAGTTGAGGGGAAAAAAGGATTATACCGAGTGATCCATTGATGAAGGGAACAAGAAGAGAAGAAAAGATGAATTGACGAAGGAGATACAAGGAAATTGATGGAATTGAGGGAAAGACAGGGAAAGAGGGAAAGAGAGGGGGAGGAGAGAGTATGGGAGAAGGAGAGAGACAGAGAAAGGGAGACAATCAAAGAGGAGAGAATGTATGAAGAGTGACGAGGCTGTGACTCAGTCTACAAAATACTTTGACAGGAACTAATACACGGATAGGAAAGACGGTTATCGATCAGACTAATAATTAGAGAGGTTTACAAAGTAGGTGAAGACGGGTAGGTAAAGATGGAAGAGGCAAGAGAGGGAGATAGGACATAAGCAGGACATCATTCAAATAAGAAGGAAAGTATCAGAAAAAAATTAAATTTTTTACCATTGCTATGTTTCGCGCATAATGGTTCGGTTAAATATACATGAAATTAAGAAATGGCAAGGGGAGAAAAGAAAAGAACTTACTACAGTAACAATCGAGTGTATATCTTGCATTCGTCGATTTGTTTGTTTCGATGAATTAACGAGAGAAGCGACACTTTCAGCAATGACTCCGCATTCCTGAGAAGAGAGGAGAGGGGAAATGGGGAGGGATAAGAAAGGACTAGGGGAATGACGATAGGAACCATCCTCGTATTGCTACTCCCACTCGGGAAGGGAAGGCATCTCATGCTTTGGTGTCACTACCCCATAACCAGCACAGCCGGATGAAAACAATAGAGTGGGCCATTCACCCCCACCCCCACCCCCGATTTACCTCCAGCAATGAAGAATGAGGAGGGGGAACCCCCAGCCCAATCCAATGGAGAATATTGCACCCCCATATCTCCCCGAATCCCCCCCCCCCCCGTCTCTTCATTCGTACCCATCCATTCGCCGTGGACTGGTGTATTTGCATTCTCTCCATCTCTCTTTCTCTTCATTCTCCTTCGCTCTCTCACTAACTGTTTTCTTCGGCCCCCTAGGCAAGAGTCTAGGCGGGGGATGTTGGGGGCGTTGGGGGGGGGGGGGGGGAAATGGGGGGAAGGAAAATGAACCCATCTCGGGCTGGGGGTACCCCCGAATGGGCGGGGGGAAAGTGGGGTTGGGGGTAAATGGCCCACTCTAGAAAACAATACGAGAGGTCCGATTATTGTCTTGAACGGAAAACAAATTTTGTTGGATACTACAGCATTTTTGGCTTATTTTATTGCCCTATATTTAAAATTTGGCAAATTGCCTAGCCAAAAGTCCATTCCAAACAACTGGTAAGGTGATCCGGCTGTGACCAGTCTAGTCTAGTCGAACCTCGCTGGTCCATTCGTCGAAGAACGCATGTCCCCTATGGAAGAACGACGAGTATTCGTTGACTAGTCCCCATAACTGAAATGAAGACATCGACGTCATTCCTCCCATCATCTATCGTCGTGTCAATCAATGTAATACTCACGGCATCAACCACGACGTGAGCAGTTTGTGCCTCTGCATTCTCAATCTCAGCCACGTAGTCCAGGGTTGTGTGGGCGAAGCAAGTACTCACGGCAGTCAGTCCATTCCGACCCTCCACTCCTCAACACTCTCTTCACACCACCATTCCTGAGACTACGATAACTCGTGTCTCCAATACACTCGTGAAACTATGAAAGACTATACACAATGAGACCATAGACGGACTGCTACTCTTCGTATATGCTTGCAGGCTGCTTTACCTAATTTGAGCAAATTAAAAGCAGCCATCCTAACAAGCGTCTTACACTACGATTATCAGGTGCACATATCCATCCTAACGTCCGATCGGACAATCAAGTCAATGTGTAAATGAGACTGAGATTAGCCGTCTAAAGAGATCCGCTATGCCTTACACGAGCATCTATCAAGCTCATTATATCTTACTTGTATGAGAAGGGAAGCCTATGCATAAGTATGAATGAAGAAACCTTCGATGGGTTTGGACCGAGAAGCAGCACAATTCCTATTGAGAGCATCGTCCATCGCAGTGCTCATCCCTTCGAATCGAACACGGGCCTCACTCACACGTTGCAGGTCACTCAAAGCAAAATCATCAGAGTAACACTAATAAGAGTAACGCTAATAACATTTAGTAACGCTTATTACACTTCCATAAACATAATGCGAGGAATGAGCGATGTACATAGGAAAGAAAAATAAGGAAAAGGATGGGTCGTACTTTTTGATGAACTGCTGCAATTTGGAGTGAAGCTGAGAAGTAGAATTGTCGAAGAATCCCTTTGACAAGTGGACACATTGAGCGTACGCTTCTGAAGGGAAACAAGTAAGTGAATGATAGGGGGAGGACGGATAAAAGGAAAGACTCATACGTGGGCACCGACCCATAGTGTGGGTGGTAGGCCCAAATATTTGTGGAATTTTACTTTGGAAGGCCCGATTTTGACAGGAATTGTTAATTGGTAGAATCGAAAATTCACGATTCTGTACAATGGTAGGCCCGTTTCTCGAAATATGGTCGGAAAGGCTGCCCAAGTATGGTATCACAATGGGGGGTTGTATGCCAGCCAATCACTTTCTTGAAAAAGCAGGGTCCCAAGCGAGAATTAAGGTGGAATAAGGTCTACCACCTCAGTCGTCGCGTGCCCAATGTATTAGATTGAAGAGCAAAGGAGAGGGAATGACTGGCAGACCTGAGATGGCCTTGAGGGACGGGGAAACGAGTGGATTCGTGTGGAAAGCCTCGTCGTTCAGTTGGTTCACGCACACCGAAAGCTTACTGCAAAACCTATTCTTTGCCATTTCACGCTCTTCCCATCTTGTCAAACTATTACACTCTTCGTTCGGAATGTAACAAAGCATAAAAAGGGGAACTCACTAGAAGTTGGCAACGTAGGTCTGTCCCAGTTCACTCATTGCGTTCGATAGTTTGATCATCTGCGCAAGCATTTCAAGTGCACGACACAAATAGTCTCCCTCACTTCATACTTACTCATCCCCTCTTCTACTCTTCCCATCATAATCAACTCACCTCATTAAGTCTCTGCTCCAATCTTCCCAAATAAGTCCAATGTTCATCGAGAGTTCTTCTAAACCGAGGAGAATCCCTCAGCGCCTCTTGTAAGTCAATAGGACTCAGAACGCTCATCTTCCCTTTTCCCTTCGAGGGAACACGAGCGAATCTCAAGATTGACAGTATTAAAGCACGAATATAAGAGAATACGCAATGAGAGGAAGGGAGGGAAGAGAAGCTAGAGAAATAAGCGATATTGATAGATGGTATATCGAGTAGGAGGATAAGGAAAGAGAAGGGGGGGGGGAGGTGAAAGAGAATTAAGAGAAGGGAGAGGAGGAAGGACACTCTGAAACATAAGACAAGAAGGAAAGAGAGCAGAGGAACCAGTTGATAAAAAGACAACTTCCCTCTATATGTAGCAGGCTATTAGAGAAGGGAAGGAGAAGCAAGGTGATCGATATGCGAGCATGGATTGAACAACCAATATTGACGGAGGGAAGGGAGATAATAAACTGTTTATTGCAAGAGGGAAGGCACATTCCGTATAGTAGTGTATACAAGGAAGAGGAGGGACAAGAGGGACCACACAGACATGCACAATAACAGACAAACAGACCAAAACGATTAACTGAATAACGACCGTCGACAACAAAGAATATAACTCAGTACTATGAAGTGCTTATCCTAATCGATAACTGCTAACTACCGTAATCAAGGAATAGCGATTCAAATATGGAGATCGTCGTCGGGGTCGTCTTCATCCAGATCGTCTTCCTCGTCGGGACAATAGATGACCCGTCCCCCCACCCGAACCTTCCCCTCGTGGATCCTAACGAGTCCTTAATTCAATCTCCCTGTCCATCTGTCCCTTCCAAGCCACTTCATCCCGCGTACAACTGAATATTCCAGTCCGCCTGTTACCCTTCATTCCAAACTCATTGCTTTCTTATTTGAGACTACCGCCAGCAGGAGTATCCTACTCCCCCCTACCTTCCTCAGATTGAGCCATCGCATAAGGCATTGTCTCATCCCGTATCCCTTCCTCCTTCTTCTTCTCTTTGTCCATCTTCTTCACTTGTCCCTCCTCTTCCCCCTTTCCTTCTATTCTCTTCTCCTCCACTAACTTCCCATTCGAAGCCATACTCAACCACAACCTCGTATCCTAAACCCATCTCATACATCTTCTCATCCTCAACTCAATCCACCTGAATCAATCCATTCTTCTTCATAACCCTCACATCAGCCGCTATCCTTTGCCCGATTCTCGACAAATTAACAATCTTATTAGCTATACTGGCAAGTCTTCCAATCGATTGTATTGATACAATGTCCCGATCAACTACACCCAGTACTTCGCTCTTCCCTGAATCTACCGTATGCCTTATTCAATAAACTACCGTACCTTTAAGAGCCACAATTCGTTGAATGACGTCGTATTCCTTATCCTCAAGTAATTGGATGGATAACGAAGAGAGAATGACGACATGTGCAGTGGTTGATCCTTGGTCGTTCTCGAACAAGACCCTTAAAGGGACATGGAAGCCAAAAAAGATTGGCTTTCATATGAAAGTTTATCGCCTAAATAATATAAAAACCAAAATCAGAGTGCACAAAAATGTCTACTTCGCGGGATATCCTAAAAATCGTTTCCCAGCCAAGGCGCAGTCTTACTGCGTTTAGCGCATAGTATCGGAGCAAATGGCATCGCGGTATTCCCGGAACAAATAAATATTTCTCGCTAAAGAAATTTTTTAGAAATATTTTTCAAGGGCTATTATGTTTATTATCGTCAAAGAAACATATTTTACAAGTATAGCCATATTCGGTTTCAAAAAATTTCTCGCTTCCATGTCCCTTTAAGTTGTCGCCTACAATCTGCACCCTTTATCAGTACTAGTAAAAGGAGGGACTACGATATAGCTAAAGTTGTCCTGTACTCAAGAGTGAAGAGAGACCAACGATGAGTTCAACGTGTTCTTCCGTATACGACAAGGGGCGATTCCCTTTACAACGACCGTTCTTCCATTGTTCCCTCTCCCAACCATCGATAGACACACTCCCAATCCATTCACTTCCGTATCCTCTAACAACATCTTATTCATTCCCACCCCATAAATACCTCATTCCCTCCCTATCTCTTATCAGCCAGACCAATATCTCACCAGTAACCAGAGTGAATCCAGTGGAACTTCCCGCAGAGCAAAGCATTCCTTTTCCTTCCTAAAATGACGTCATCGTCGATAAAATAAGAAAGGGTCAATCAAATACTCGTAAGGAGAGACAACCTCATCTACACTCTCCTTCCTCTTTAACGTCCTTCTTTATTCATTTACAATCAGCATTGCTGCAACTTAAATTAATTAAACTGGAGATTGATGTTTAAAACAGGTTCGATTCGTGACAAAGAATTCAATAAATAAAATGGATAAACAATGAGTTTACGAAAAGTCGAAACGAGATACATCAACGTGCGGTTGCCGGTCATTAAAACTCCGTTGGAGTGAGGGGTTACTGTAGGGGATACTGTAAGGGGGGTTACGGTAGAAGGAGAAGAAGGAGGGTAGATGTGGCATAGATGGGGTATGCAATGGAAGAGTTATGCAGTGGCTGAAGTGGAGGGTACTGTACAGTCCATGGGTTCATCTTCAGGGACAGAAACGACTGCGGCAGAATCGGTCTCTTTCTTCTCAGTGAAAGAGGAATCAGCTGCAATGAGTGGATAGGGGACGGAACAACTATTGCTATTACGAGAGGTCTCCCTTCTAGCCTTCCCTTGAGAGATACAAGTATGAGAGGGTCTCAACTAACCATTAGTCTCAGTTGTTCCCTCCTTCTCTTCCTCCTTCTTCTCCACTGTTTTCTCTCGTTCAGCTGCCACATTCTCCTGTAATCATCATTAGATACTAGGACATGGCATAATATATACCCAAAATACAGACGAAAATAACGACATAAAAGAAGCAAACCTTATTGAGAGCAGCGAATTTGGGCTGAATTCCAGAGAGTTGTTGGTTGAGAGTGGGAGTGACGAAGGGACCGGGAGGAGGAAGAGGCGACTGGCCAGCCGTCGCCTCCGCGTCTTTTGTCGTCAGTCGTTGAAGGATACTGTAAGGGGTACCGTACACCCGTATCTACCCCTGCCCTCCCCCCAATCCCTCCAATACCCCTCCCACAACTTACGCTCGTTCACTCATTCCCAATCGAATGGTCACAGGTCTCAATCTAGCGAGAGTGGCAGGCAATCGAGAGACGTCATTCTTCATATCCGAGAGAAGCTCTTCCAACTGGTTCAATACCTGTAACCACTCCCTTATCACTCTCGTGTCCCCCTTCCATCCACACGAACTTACAATTAGACCAAAGTAGTTTTCAAATGTTACATTGTTTACATTTGTTATTCATTTCCAATTGGTTTCATAATTGACGATAGTGTGTTGCATGTGTTCCCCTGCCCCTACCTTCTGCAGTACAGCATTGGCATTCCTATTTCCTCCACTCGTTCCCTCCTTCGCAGTTGCTTGATGGGCATCAGCCAATACTTCGATGTCCGCGAATCGATCAGCCAACTACAACGATTCCCCGTTTCATACATGGGCAGAGTTATCGACAAATTTTTTTCGGCTGGGATTACCAAAGCACAGATTAACGTCGTGTTTAGCCTACCAATAAGATTTCTTGTATAATGTGGTGCTTGCCAATTTACAGTTCTGATAAAATTAGGGGACTACCACCCGACAGTCGGGTCCCTGCCCATGTATGCCCCGTTTCCACTCTTAAACTACAAACTACACTTCTCTCCTACAGTATCCCTTGTCTCCCTACCGTAACCCCTCCCCTTCCACTTACTTGACTCGTTCCATCGGCAGGATTATTCGTGAGATTGAGATAAGCAGCCCTTCTCAACTGTTCTTCGATGACAAGCGCTTGTTCGAGTAGCTGAATGCATTCCGTTCAATGTGAATCCCGTCATACCGTACGCCCCTCTTCCTCCCTACCGTACCTTAAATCGTCGTTGCAGGAACTTGTTCTTAATCTCAAGGAAGTTGCCCTTTCCAGCCTCAGTCTTGAAGGGTTCGTTGATGATAGCATACCGGGGGTCACTCTGAATGTCTCTCTTTCCCTCCGTATTCTTCCCTTCTCTTACCTGCACATCTTGATATCTACCGTAACCATAGAGAACGACTCCAGCCAGTAGCCAATAGTCGTGTCTTCGATGCCATATCTCATACTCGTGATTGGGAACGGCAGCCTTCTCTTCGTTCAGCCAGAGAGTGTGTAGCTCAGTGAATCCTCCATCGGCGATGTTCAACTCAATACCGTACTCTCAACCGTACTCCCCATTCATCAAAAACACGTCATAATCGACGCAACCGAAGCACTTTTTTTGTGATTTCATCCCTTTCCCGATAAATAAATGAAAAACTTAAAGATTCCCCCTCCCCCTCGCCTCACCTTGAATGGGGGTCTCGGAGTCTTCTCCTTCTCCTCAGCTTTCCCCTCTACCTCCATCTTCTCCTCCCCTCCCTCTCCCTCCACCTTCACCTCTTTCCCCTCGCCCTCGCCCTCTTCTTTCTTCTCTCCGTCCCCCTCCTCCTTCCCCTCCTTATCCCCATCTTCCTTGGGAACAGTCGATTGTTCTCTGGATGAGTCCCTGCTTCCCTTATTCCCTCCCCCAACCGATTCCAAAACACTCGTCTTCACTTCGGGAATGCTCCATTCTCCATTGGATGCTTCGAATTCTTGAACCTTCTTCCTGATCAAACTCATGATTCCAATTCTCGTGAGTACATGTTGCCTATTCAGTCCCTCCCTCGGCACTCCATCATTGAATGTCTCTTGACTATCAGCTCCAGGTTCACACAAATGTCTCATGAAGAGCGAAGAGTACGCTTTGAATGCTCGTTCCGACTTTCCTTTCAGATCCCGCACCTAAACAAACCCATCATCTTACCGTATCCTACCAGCTACAGTACTCTCTTCTACTAACAGTAAACCGCCTCATCTACCGTAACTCCTCAATAAGTACCCACCAGCCATTGACTCTGATAAGCATCCGAGGGGGGCATTCCCCATCTCATCACAGCATTGTAGAAGGCACGACGTTGACGAGGATTGAACCCGAGGACTTCCAGTTGACCGTTCACCTCAATTAGGGAGGGTTACGGTTTCAGGGGATAAATACATTAATTTATTATATTTTTCGAGGTCGGACCCCTCCCGCTCGCAAACCACATTTTACAATAAAATGACCCATACCGCAGTACAAAGTTACCCTCACGCTGTACTAAATTCTCAATTTACATTGCTGCCCTACTGCGGCTTGAAAATGACCCCTATCGCGAAAATAATTTCAAGCATACGTATTTATTTATCCCCGGAATGTGTTGAGTCTCCTATACTATCATATTTGATAAACAAAAAATACAACGGGACCGAAACAAAGCTTGCAGTAATCCACCCCAAACGGAGTAGACTACCAACAGTGAACCCCAATGCATGTGTACCTTAGCTAGAAGAGGGGGTAGTTTCTCGTCTCCCCTCTCCCTCCTCCTCCTCCTTTCCCCTTCGAAGTCTCCATCCTCCGAATGGTTTCCCTCACTCAATCCCTCATCTCCACTATCCATCGAGTAGTCGTCATCATTGTTCTGCTGCAATAGAATCCCTCTTTATTCCCTGCTTCCATCCATAAGCACCCCAACCCCATCCCCTCTTCCCCTATCCCCCTCCAAATGCTTACCGTATTCCAGTTCTCCTGTCCCATATTCTCACTTGCGTAGTTCACTTGTTTCCTCACTCTCTTTCCCTTTCCCAACTTCTGTGCTTGAGTCTCTTGTTCTTGTTCATAATGATGTCTGAGTAGTTTCTCCCAGTAGTCGGGGTCTTGTTCTCCGGCATCCTGCAATGCACCGTCTTCCCTCTCCCCTGATCCCCCTATTCTCACCTGCTTCAACACTTCCACTTCCTCTGGCTCCTCTTCCTCTTCTTCTTCGGCTTCCTTCGTAGTATACGTAGCCACCTGCAATGCCCTCCATGTCACTCCGTACTCTTCTCCCCCTACCCCCAATCCCTCCTCTCCCCTCCCCCTACCTTGAAGGAGGATAGATATTCATTAGTCCAGTCCTTCTTCTCCCCCGTCCCCTCAGCTGGCTTCGGTTCCTCTCCCCTCGTCCTGTCCAATAGTGCATCAACCGCATCATCATCCCATACGATCTCCTGTTCATTCGCTTTCTTCTTCTCTCCATCAGCGCCCTCTTCTCCTTCCTTCTCCACGTCATCCTCAACAACTCTTCTTCCCCTCTCTTTCCCTTCCCTTCATACCTTGAACAACTCCTCAGTTCCCCATCTCAACACATCATCCAATTCAGTCTTGCTCATACTCGGTCCCTTTTGTCCAATTCCCGCCCTCACGACCAAATGAGTGAGTAGCATCTTCTTCTTGGCCACTGTCGTGATTCGTTCTTCGACGGAATTTCGAGTGACGAATCGATAGATCATCACTTTGTTCTGTTGACCGATTCGATGGGCTCGAGAGAAGGCCTCAACTCTTTCAGTTTATTACCATCAACTACTCCCTTCTATACCAACCGCATACATCAAATAGTACGTCGCAAACAACGCAACCAAGGCACGTTTTTCTGATAAAAAGTGAAAAAACAAGGCAATTTTCCATTCATTAGAATTGAGGCTTTCGTCCGTTTCTCCGTGCAATCAAGGCACGAAACGACGTCATTGACCTATGACCAACTGCAACAAATTTCGAATCCTCAACGCGTTTCTGACTAAAGGTAGCGTTTCACAAAGTATGCAACCAAGATTTCGAGCACATAAATAGTGATAGTAAGAGGCAGCGTCTCACTTGAATGTCGTTGTGTGGATTCCAATCGGAGTCATAAATAATGACTGTGTCAGCAGTCGCCAGATTGATTCCCAGTCCTCCTGCCCTTGTCGACAACAGGAATACGAACTGTTGAGCCCCCGGGGCATTGAATCGATCGATCGCATCCTGACGGGATTGACCCGTGATTCCTGCAACGAACGACGGGGTTACGGTACGTGGAGTGGAGTACGGTATCAAGGGGGAGAGGGTTCTTACCTCCGTCGATTCTTTCGTACTTGTACCCTTCACCCTCACAGAAGTCTTCGAGTACATCCAACATTCGTGTCATTTGACTGCAAATAGTCGTTTATTTCCCAATGACATAACCGTCCATCCAAGCAGCCTTCTCGTTCACCCCTCTCTTCCCCTTTCCCCCATCCTTCACCTGAATATGAGAACTCGGTGTCCTTCCTGCTTCAGTTTCCTCAACATCTTGTGCATCAGAACCAATTTACCGGATGACTTGATGAGGGCGTTGATCTCGTATCTAAATTGTACCATTATGGTCATCTTTCTTTCTTGTGATCCTCCTTTCGAACTAGAAAGCTTGAAAGACTACGAAAAGGTGAAAAGGCCGTCGTCCACACACTTCCCTTCATACATGGGCCAGTGTTGTCCGAACGTTTTGCAGGCTTCCTTACGTAATTAGAGAAAATCAAAAGCAGCCATTCTAACGAGTGTTTTACACTATGATTCTCTGGTGCAGGCACCCATCCTAACGTCCGATCGGACAATCAAGACCACGTATGCTTCCCTTCCCCGTATCCCTATCCTCCCTCTATCTCGCCTTACCAACCTTCCCCTTTCATCAGTCGGTGCCTCCATTCCTGCTTTGGGGAAGAGATAGGGATGGTTACAGCACTTCTTGAGTTCCATGATGATATTGAGAAGACTCATCTGAGACCCGCCACTCTTCACGGAAAGGGCTTCGAAGTTACGAGTTAGGATGTTCTTGTAGTACTTCCTGAAGAGAGAGGGAGATGAGGGGGGGGGGACTGAAAGAGACTGGAAGAGAGACTCACTTCTGGAGAGGAGCCAACTCCACTCTCACGATGAGTTCACTCTTACTCGGCATCCCAGTCAAGACATCACTCTTCAATCGACGAAGCATATGGGGACCGAGGAGGGAATGCAACTTCTGGATCTGGTCCTCCTTCGAGATCTCTGCGAACTCGTGGGTGAAGGCTTCCAGGTCACTGAAGGAAGGGGGAATTAAGGGAGCGGGAGGGAAAGGGGATGAGGAGATGGATAAGAGGAGACTTACTAGAACCGATCGGGGGACAAGAAGTTGAGGAGATGGAACAACTCCTCCAGATTGTTCTGTAGAGGAGTTCCCGTGAGGAGCAGACGGTAACCAATCTGAAGGAGAAGGGAATGGGGAGGGAGAACAGGGGGGATAGAAAGGGGCAACTGACGGAGAAGTCTCGGAGGGTTCGGAAGAACGTCGACTGGTTGTTCTTCAGACGATGCGCCTCGTCCACTACGAGAGCAGCCCAACTGATTGAGGAGAGAATGGCCTGAAGGGAGGGAGAGAGTGGATGGGCAGAAGAGGGGAGAATAGTCACTGAGAGACGACTCGCCTTGTCGATGTTGATCAGTTCATAAGAAGTGAGCAGAACGTGGAACTTCACTGGACGGTCTCCACGCAGTTTCGTCGCTTTGGGTCCGGCCTAGGGAATCAGAGATGGGGAAGGAGGAGGGGTGAATAACAGTTACTTTCACCTCTCTTCACCAGCCCACCTTGACGGCGTCCTCGAAGAAAGAGAACTCGTGCTCTCTGATGACAGCCCGACTCTCCTTGTCCCCCACATACGTCACCACGTAGAAATCGGGACACCAGAACTCTTGTTCTCGTTCCCAATTAATCAGAGTTGACAAGGGAGCTGCCACCTACAACCATATGCTTCTCAAGTATTACAGTCATCCTACAGTAGCCATCATAATAACATTAACAACTACAGCAACCGTACAGTAACCCCTTTGCAATGCCTACCAGAAAGGGTCCCTTCGTGTGGTTCTCTTTCAACAAAGTGTACAGGAAGGTAGAGGATTGAATGGTCTTTCCCAGTCCCATTTCGTCTGCCAGAATCGCATCAGTTCCATTGGACCAACAATGCCGAAGCCAGTTAATACCCTTAAGGGATACGGTAGACTACAGTAATCGGAGTATGGATACCTCCAACTGGTATGGATGGAGTCTTCCTCCATTGTCATCGAGGAACTCGGGTTGGTCCTCGTACTTCTTCCTTATATCCACGACAGCCTTGTCCTTCTTCTTCTTGTCCTTCTCTCCATGAATCTCTTCATACACCGGCAGTCCCTCCTTTTCTCTCTTCGCGTCCATCTTCTTCTTGATATGCTTCGGAAGAGGCTCAGCCAGCATCCGGTTACTGTAACCTCTCCCTTATCTCATCCGGTTACTGTAACCTCTCCCTTATCTCATCCGGTTACTGTAACCTCTCCCTTATCTCCTACCGCACCCCTGCCTTCTCACCGATGAATCCAATACTTGAAGATAGCCTCTTCGTATCCGGGGATATCCATGTCATCTCTTTCCCAAGTAGCATCTTGGTATACGAGTTCCTTCCACTTCACAAGATAATCGTATTGGTTCTTCCCGAAAGATGCGTGATTGATGATTCGTTGTACCTTAAGGAAGATAGTGAGTGAGAGTGGGAAAGTGGTGACTTACCTGCATCCACTCGGGCTTGATTCCATATCGATAGTACCTCTCCTCCAGATTGTGGGGGTCGTCTTCCTTCTCCCTTCCATCGATCTTTCCTGTTTCCATGTCTTCATTTGATCCATCATCTACTTCGGGGGGACATTCCGGGTCCATCTTTCTCCAGTACATACGAAGCATCTACAATAATATGCATACATTGAAGACTAAATATTTTATGCATAATCCAATATATACCATGACTCTTGTTGTAATGTACCTGTGGGAAGAAGACATCAACAATCATCTCATTGAGCCATTCACAATGCCAATACGAGCGATACTTCCATTTGACGAAGAGTTCCCTTTCCTGCAATCACCCCCTCCCAATCTACCAACCATCTCTCTTCATTCCCTCTTCCACCCCTCAAACCCCCTCACGTACGTTCATGACCTACATCTAAAAATGGTACACTCTGAAACCAGTGATGTGCACCTAACTGGCATGTTTTTGGGAATCTTTGAAAATGCGGGTGCCGCCAACTAGAAATTTGCGGGTGCCATCTAAAAAGACGGTTTCTGATTTTTAGCGCTGGGCGGGTGCAAATTCGTTAACAGCTAGTAGAGAGCTTTCAAACAAAAAAAAGTTTGTGAAAATCGGTTCGAAATTGGCCGAAATCGTTTGACTGGAACGACACTGGAATATTCCTGGAACATTCCACTCCAAAACTGTTATCTCTATTTAGCAACTTTTTGCACCCGCTTTTTAACTTTTCTAGGCCAGAATTTTATGGAGATTTAAAAAAACCAAGAAGCGGGTGCCGAATCTTTCTAATGACACGTGTTTTCACTGTTCCGCACATTACTCAGTTCGCGATAGCTCCGTAACCTGACAAATACAATGTCCATGTGCCCATTTTGCGGGTCAAACTTTGTATTTTGCTCAAAAAATTGCGGGTGGCTAAGGAATATTCCACCCCACGCACATCACTGTCTGAAACTACGGTATCTCTACCGTACACCGCTAAAAATGCAATTCAATCGTGAATATCTCAATAAACATTCCAATTTATTTATTTTTATTTAGAAACTAGCAATATTTGGAGATGGTGGAACACTCCCAAACCGAAGAAAATACAAAAATCTTTAATTTTTTTGACAATTAAAATGTTAGCTATCGCGAACTGAGTGTGCCGCCTAATGGATTTTCAATGTCTGTGCTTCCTTCAAATGAACGGTCGTGCCCCTTCCTACCTTCCTCGCAGCCATTTTCTTGGGAGGAAGTAGAGGTATCTCATCCTTGTCTCTTTCCCCCGCAGAAGGATCGGGATCAGCATAGGGAATGACTAGCCATCTCCACGAGAGGATCTTGTCGATCTGAACCACTTCATTACCGTATCCTCCGAGTATCGCGAACTGAACTGACCTTGCTCTTCTCGTCGGGAAGAGTACAGGTACACCTCTGACATGCCCATTCTCCATCGGGAATGGCTTCGAGGGCGGGAGTACAGCAATAGGCGTGGTATGAAGAGGGGCAGTGGTCACAGAGGAGAAGACCTCCTCCCTCCTTGCACACTCTCAAAGACAACTCATCCATCTCTCCTTTCCAGTATCTTCACCCATTCTTCCTATTCAATACATTCTCCTCTCAATATAGCATAACACAAGTAAGCCTAGTGCTCCCTCGTACCTACAGTACTCCATGTTTCCCTTCTTGTTCTCCTCCTCGACAGGCGGGGGTCCGTTCTTCTCGCAATGGGGACAACTCCAGATGCCCTCAGGGGGTTCCTCCAGGTCGGGATCGATACAGACGAGATGGTAGGCACGGGGGCAGGTATCACACAGGATGATCTCGCCTCCTTGCTGGCACACCTCAACACGTCTCCTTCGACCACTCCCCCTCCCCTCTCCCCTCCCCTCTCCCCACCTCCTACCTCGCAATACTCTTGGTGTTCCTCCTCCTCCCCCTCAGTCTTCTTCGCGCCTTTCTTCGCTTTCCTCACTTCTGCTGCCTTCTCCAGTGCAGCCTTCTTCGAAGCAGCTCTGCTTGCCTGCACCACTTTCCTTCTTATTCGTCTGTCTAATCCAAGTGTCTCTTTGGCATACGATTTCGTGTGGGCTCAATAGAGTGGTAATACAAATCACTCCGATTACTACTACTCATGATGTAATAGAGTAATGCAAGTCCCCAAGTCACATAGAAATGAGAGAGTGCCACTCTCAGAGTGCAAAGTCAGAGACTATGAAACGAGAGAGACACGAAGACAGTTGCAATTGGGGAGGGGGGTCATTCTTACTGGCGGAGCATCCCCCTATAGACCATAGTCCCTTCCCCCTTCTCAGTCTCCTTCCCCACTCACAGCCCTCGCAGCTCTCTTCTCCTCCTTCTCCTCTTCGTCCTTGTCCATTTGCTGTTCATGCTGCTTCAGCAACGTCTCGAACTCCTCAACTCGATACTCAGTCAATCAACTCCACTCTTGTATCCCCTCCCCTCTCTATACCTGATCAGAGTCTTGGTCATCATCGCTGTCTCCCCTCTTCCTCTTCCCCCTCGCAGATATTCTAATCTTGATGGGAGCGACAGTCTTTTCTTTCTTCTCCTTGGGAGTGGAAGCAGCCACTTTCTTCACGGGAGTCTTCCCAGCTGCAGCCATCTCATCCTAAACAGCATATTTTGTTTGTTTAAACAAATTAAAACTACTTATATCTTGCCATGTGTCACACGCAAGGCTAAGTCAGTCTACAATTCGGAAGATAAAAGATCGAATCTATAACATACCTGGAACTCTCGGTATTTCGACATAACGATGGGCAGTAGTTTGGTCGAGTTAGCTTTGGGATTGGCAGTTTGGAGAGAGGGACGGACTCGGTTGGTGAATGCCTTAACCTCCCTCGTCCGCTCTCATCTCCCCCTTATTCCCTCTCAAACCTCATTTACCTTGAGAGAGGTGATGGTGTTGAAGTCGTCATCGGTATACTCAATGGCGACATCGACAAGTCCATAGTAGTTGCACATCTCGGAAGAGGGAGTGGCACTGGGGTCGGGCCCGGTCTCTTTCTTCCCCTTCTTCTTTCCTTTCTTGCCCTTCTTTCCCTTACGAGACTTTGACGAAGAGGCACTGGGCTCTGCATATCCAAATACTTAGCAATTACTTCCTCTTCACAATGTATATTTGAGACCCAAACACAATACATATTGAACTTGTTGCAGCGAGGAACATATAACACACAGGATATGTCTCATGTTGCTATGGTTTCCAAGACAATTTGGAATAAGCATAAACTCCTCCCTTTCCCTCGCCACATACCTTGTTCCCCTTGCTCTTCTTCTTCCATAGGCTCATCTCCTCCTTCGTCTTCGTCTCCCTTCGGTGTATTCATCGAATCTTCTTCCATAATTTCTTCGCCTGAAAAGCCTAGTAAAAGCCTATAAAAAATAAGTCGTCTAGTAGATAAGCAGAAAAGTATAATAGATGAAAGAGCAAAGTACACTTTGCATTAAAACAGAATGACCTCTTTACGTCGCGATGATACAAATATATAACTTGATATTAAGGGGTTGTTATAGAAATGGAATTTGGATCAACTACGAAATACCTTGCTTCAAAAGGACTTCGATATGTTAAAACTAATACATACGGGACTGTAAAGATGGGGGGAAAGGTAGAAAAGCTGGAAATGAATCACCTTCTCCACTCTCATGTCCAGACATATTAGCATTGTCGGCGTCTTCCGCCATTATTGCAATTCGGTATTCCAAGCTGAAAATAAGAGTAGCCAGGAATAGCAACATTAAATATAGCTAGTAAAAAAGCACGCAGTATGACACTCGAACGGAGAGTGAATGACAATCAACTCAAATTATGAGGAAAGGGGAGGAGCTTCGGGGATCGGAGCACAGATGGGACATACAGAGCCAATCGATATACTCAATGCTACTTGTATGCATTTCAAAATGAGCATTTTTTTGAAATGTTTTCTAAGAAGATTTTGAAATACACGAGAACGAGCTGCTTATTACAAACATATCTAAGAGTATTTTCCAAAGTGTTGATACCCTTTTTTGCATTGCGCAGAGCTAGTTTGCATATCTATACATTCTCAGGCTATAAGATTACGTAGAGGCAGGATCATACTGCGAAAACTGCAAAATACTTTAGCAAATCTAAAATATTAAGCGTTTTAAGGGATATCCCTAGGGATCCTAAAAATTAAAATTTGAACCTACAGTAAGCTATTTAAATTTGTTGAGTTGGCGCAGATCATGGGTCACAATCGTAAAATCTCAGAGTTCGTAAGCCATTGATCAGCCCTTGAATTATCGCGTTTTACTCACGTTGAATCAAGTTTTGTCTCACTTTACTAATGTCCAGTTCAGAGATGGGAGCAATCAAGCAGTTCTCTTCCATCCTACCACGTGGAGGACTCTCCTATGTCAATGGATCGTGGGTTGAAGCTAGAAGTAGGGCTACCTTCCCAGTTACTAATCCCTATAACGGAGAACTTGTTGCCTCCGTTCCGAATTGCGATGTAGAGGACGCTAAATTGGTAAGACATGAAGAGGATAATTGAGTAGTAGTCATTTGAGGCAGTGCAAGCTGCGAGGAATGCATTCCCTGACTGGTCAGTTGGGAAAACAGCAAAGGAACGTTCTGCTATTCTTGCCAAATGGGTTCAGATCATCAACAGGTATTTACACTCCTTCCTAAGCAATTGTTAGTTAATTTTTTTTACAGAGAACAACAAAATATGGCCCGATTGCTTACTCTCGAACAGGGAAAGCCATTGACAGAAGCACTCGGAGAGATAGGATACTCGAATTCGTACTTGGATTGGTACAGTGCTGAAGCAAGAAGAGTCTACGGTCAGGTGAGTCGCCTTAGTTACTTCAACTCAGGCGCTAGTCTCCTTTTTATGGAACCTCTATCTCTCGACGATTTTCAATAGTCAATTTATTACCGTATGATCTACTAAGACTGTGGCATTCAATTTTCTCCTAGGTTGTGCCTTCTCCTGTCTTGAACCGACAACATCTGCACGTTCGTGATCCAATCGGAGTCGTAGCGCTCATCACTCCAGTTAGTCACACACGTACCCCTCCACCTACCGTATCCCCCTGCCGTACCCTCCCTCCAAAGAGTGTCTCCCCCTTTCCAGTGGAACTTCCCTACAGCAATGCTTGCTCGCAAGGCCGCGGCAGCCCTTGCCGTTGGGTGTACTCTGGTAGTGAAACCCGCTGAGGACACTCCCCTCTCTGCCCTAGCTTTCGCTCAGGTTTACTCTTCTTCATTTGTTTACGAAACGAAGCCCCTCGTTTAACTGTAAACTATATTGAATTAGACGAAAATGTGAAAGAATACATTAAGACGGGAGAAGAGGCGGGGCTTCCGAAGGGAGTGATCAACGTGGTCACAGCCGATAGGTCTTCTACCACTTCCATCGGGAAATTCCTTTGCGAGAGCACCGATATCCATGCTATTTCATTCACGGGAAGCACTGCAGTCGGAAAGGTGCAGTCTCTCTTTTATCTTAGTCATTACTCGTATTTTGTTGTACTACAGTACCCTGGTGCAATGTCTAGCTTAGATTCTACTATCACAATCAGCAAATACAGTGAAGAGAGTTTGTCTCGAGTTGGGTGGAAACGCTCCTCTTATTGTTTTTCCTTCGGCTGATATCGATGTTGCCGTTAAGGTTAGTTCTAGCACTGCAAGGGGTGAAGTTACTGTAATTTCGCCCAGATAATCTGTTGCCCAAGGTTTAGTCCGTTCAGATATCTTTTGTAGGGAACAATGGCCTCGAAATTCCGTGGATCTGGACAGACTTGTGTATCAGCCAATCGGATATTCGTCCACTCTTCAGTAGTTGATGAATACGCGAACAAATTGAAGAAAGCAATGGAAACTCTGAAGATTGGAGATGGACTGGAGGATGGAACTACACAGGGACCTTTGATTAACGAAAGAGCAGTGGAGAAGGTGGAGGGACTATTGAAGGATGCTGTGGAGAAGGGGGCAAAGGTAGGGAAGGCCAACTGATTGGGAGGGCAAAGGGAATAGGAGGGAGATGGACAAGTTGAGGTTGTATGTGGAGGCAAGAGGGGACATGGCTTGTGCTTTGAACCAACCCTCCTGGTCGGAGTCACTCCCGATATGAAGATAGCCCACGAAGAGATATTCGGACCCGTCGCCTCCATTCACTCGTTCGTTTGTCCCTTCATTCCCTCTCTCAGTAACTCATGTAATTGGAATAGCACAGGTTCACGGAAGAGAAGGAAGTCTTGAATCGGGCCAATTCCACCCGATCGGGTCTCGCCAGCTATTTCTTCTCTCGCGACCCTTCGCAGATCTATCGCGTATCGAGAACTCTACAAGTTGGAATGGTTGGGGTCAACGAAGGTAGGTCTTCTTTGTAATTCAGTAATCAGGGAAGATCCATGAGCGCTGTTATCCTATTGGGCGTTAGGATGGATGCTTGCACCACAGAATCCTAGTGTAAAACGCTTTTAAGAATGGTTGCTTTTTATTCTCCCTAATTATGTGAGGATGCCAACAAAAGGTGTTAGGAAAAGACTAGCCCATGTATGTTCCCTTTGGCAGTGGCCGTTGCCCTTCTTTCTTGCCAACCTTCCCCGTTCCTTAACAGGCCTCATTTCGTGTGCAGAGGCAGCATTTGGAGGAGTGAAAGAGAGTGGAATGGGACGAGAGGGAGCGGAACAGGGTATTGATGAATTCACCCAGTGGAAGTATATATGCCAGCAATTTTAACTGTACAAACTATTTAATATTATGAGAGCAACTTTATTTCGCATCTCTCATTTACAAATTGCATGCTTTTTATGCAACTATTGATAGTGCTAGATTGAGTTAGATTGCAGTTAGATTGCATTAAAGCCAAACATTGCCCAGTAGCCTTTATCCGGTGCCTTAGAGACTTTTGAGAGTGCCATTACCATTACCATGTAGATAAAATCCGTTTGATGAATGAATGAATGAAGATGGCAATATATAGAAGTGAGAAAAGTGCAAGTGATATGGAAAGGGTTTGTGTTAAATACAAGTACTTAGTGGACCCGATTCGATAATAACATGGAAGGAGGACAATAAAGGGAGTCATCATGGTGGCCTGATCGAATGAGGCATAGAAGAGATTGGAGACATGAAGAGTCACACGAAGGGTACTCAGTACGGAAGGACAGTCTGAATACGGTACAATAGGAGAGGATCACGGTAATGGGGTTAAGACGGAAAACTTACCTTAAGAAGCGTTCTTGTAGTGCCGGAGATTCGAATAGACTCTGTGATACTTGAGACCATTCTTGAGGAGACAGCGAGGTCATGTTGTATTGTTGCTGAATGTCGGTAGAATCTACCGGGTAGATGAATAGAATAGTTTAACGTACTCTCGCACTGTACAATAGCTCCCAATTAGGAGGGTTGTGTTCATCTGTCTTTGTCAAATCAGCCATGTAATTCTCGTGCTCCACAACATTCTGCAAGAAAGGGTTACTCGCTTAGAGGGATATTCCCTTATCATCAGGCGATCTTCATCACCCTATCAATAGATAAGATACACTCACAAAGTCATTATCCGCATCGATAGTATATATTCGGAAAGCGGGGTTGAGATAGTCGAAGGTAGTGACGGAAGGGGACATATAGGCAACTCCTACCTGAATGGGCATGTATGGTATAACTGACAAAAAGTTCCGTCAGTAAACTCATTCCTACTTTATCTGGGCTCACTTCATACTGTTCCGCTCTCTCGTCTAACAATAAGGTAGGAATGAAACGACTGCCAGAACTTTTTACTCACGCGTATTGGTTAAGAATAAGACTCACGGCGGGAGAAGAAACATTGTACATATCTTGATAGAAGAGAGTGAAGTAGTCCCAATGGACATGGCCAAAGAATTGGCCCGTTATAGTGGATGAGAATCTGAAGGAGGTAGAGTGTAAGCTGAAGGTAATAGAGTGTAAGCCAGGGGATAAATACTCATACTTGAAATTGTTTTCGCGGTAGGGGTCATTTTCCAGATACGGTAGGGTATACATGTAAATCGAGAATTTGGTACAGCGGTGGGGGTAATTTCGCGCTGCGGTGCGGGCGGGAGGGGTCCTAACCCGTAAATTACAATCAGTTACTGTATTTTTCCCCTGGTGTAAGCAGAGAAAGGAGGACCGTTGGATGACTCGGTAGTAGTTTCGAGACCATCCCTCGAGGCAATCCGAGTATCCCGGGGGAATATGGGCTAGGACATGGACCTTCTCTCCTGCTTGTTCTGACTGAAAGAATACGGTAGATGGATATGGTAATGACAGAGATATTATACCTTGAGAAGTTCCTGTGCGAACCAACTCATTGATCCATCGGGATCGGATTGATTGAGGTATAAGAAACTGAACAACGGATCTTATTACAAATGAATAGGAATACTAACAAGTTGGTGTTGATGCAGAATCCAGTATTGATTGAGATAAGACGGAGACCTTGAGTCACTACAGCAGACCATGAACCACGACTGAAGAAGAATTGTATGAGCCTTACCCATACAGCCGAGCTCCCCATCCCCAACTATATAATATATATATATATATATATATATATATATATATATATATATATATATATATATATTATATATATATATATATATATATATATATATATATATATATATATATATATATATATATATATATATATATATATATATATATGAGCAAAGAGGAACTGAAGGGGGGAGGGGCTAAGAGGGCCCCTCTGTGAGGAGAGGAACTCCTGTTATGCACTTACAATAGACTCGTCTCCTCTGAATCTTCCTTCACAAATGGTCTGTTCATTGCTGTCAACTCCTCATATAACTTTGTGGGCAGGAAATCGGGATTGTCCACTTGATGAGTTGGGAAACTGAAAATGATATAAGTGATATAAATATGAAGAAGAGACATACCTGTTGACTGGAACTCCTTCATGATTCCCCAACGCCCAGTAGATTGGAAGGCTAGGGAAGTAACCCTTGATGAGAGATGAGATGTTACGGAGGACCTGAAGAAGCTAGAGATAAAAAAGAGGGAATTCTCAAAAAATTGAAAAGGGAAGATACTACCTCTACATGTTCGATACAAGATGCGGTTACCTCTATATGCCCCTCCCATGAATACTTCCAATCCACATGATTGATGAGATCTCCTCCGACCATTATGTACGAGATGTTGTTCAACTATAAACACTTTTTGCATCATACACATAGACGAGGAATAACCTCAGGAGATCGACTGATATGTCTCAACATATTATCAAAAGTTCGATAGGGAATGTCACACTTTCCAATCGTTCCCCAGTATCCGGCAGGTACTATGTTCTTTGCTAAAAGAAATTGGTGATATAAAAGGAAGGAGATGAAGAGTAACCATTGGGAGACTTATTGGGTTGAAACCGGCAACAGACGGGATCGACACATTCGGCTTCCGATCCTTCTTTGTAGAGGTAATCGATGTGGATGTCTGTGAGATGAAGAACACGAAGGGTCGATTTAGGAGAGGGAAAAGAAGAGGAAGAGGGAGGACGATGAACGAACTTGGAGCGGGTCTTGGGAAGGGGTGGGAGGGGAATCTGCAATGACACTCCTGTCACCACCTACACGACATCTCACTGTCATCTCCCTTGACTATACCATCTCGATAGACAAAGACTGTCACATTCATTCCACCCACCTCCCATCCTTCCCCCAATGGATCTGTGGGGTCTCCACATCCCGTAATCAAAGCAGCGCATATTCTCGTTGGTTGGTCAGCCAATCGACGGAAAACATAGAAGAATTCATCCTGATGAGGGAAGAGGAATATAGGTATAGAAAGACGAGAAATACAGATATACAAGGGAAGGAGAGAAAGTGATAAATTGCTTACTCTAAACTGATCCACCATTCCATCACATACAGAACTCGGCACTTTCGCAAACAATTTGCACATAACCTTGGCAAATTGTAGAATGGCTCCCTCGGTAGCTTTTATTTTGGCTGCTTGTCTGAAATAATGCACTTAAGATCTTATATCAATGATATTAACTCTTCTGATAATGAAAATATAATGAAATAATAAGTAAGATACCCGGCAAATGCGGCAGTTGCGATACATGTTCCGCATTCAATACTCGAGGAGACTGACGAGGCTAAAGACAATGCATTATTGGTGAGAGATAATATCTAGGTGGCTGCAAGTACCAGCTGACTTCCCTATTGTCCTCGTGACATCTTTCACAGACATCCGAGACATTCTCTACATGGGATTTCCATTGAAATTAGTCTGCGGATGCAGCTTGGCAACCAAGTTCAAGTTCAGCGAAACAGATATAATGCATATCTATTAACCTAGCTAGAGCCCTGATTATTTTTCGAACCTCAATAAATCTGAAGCTAAGAGAAAATAGTGCTTGCCTAACACCGAAACCAGGAAACCTAGTTGGGAGTAGTGCAACACAATCTGATGAAAAGAAAACTGACCACTTGGGCCTTTGTAATGGGCGAATGCGACGGCGAAGAGAAGTATAGATAGAAGGAGGACTCGAGTCATCCTGCGTCTCGTGCCCCTTCGTCCTCTACTCCCTTAACACCTGACTCATCCCCCCTTCCCCCTCCCCTCCCCCTCTCCCTCTGGCATCACTCCAACTTACGGGCAGAGTAATCAGGACAGGCAGCACCACTTGGATCTTTCCCATAGTTGTCATCAATCTCGAAGGAGAAAGAGGGGTTCATGCATGAGAAGGACTGCCTTCTCTTCTCTTGCTATCTCTATCTCCCTCTATTCCCTTGTTGCTAAGCACCCCTCCACTCTCAACCTTCTCTAACTTTCTCACATTATCCATGACACCAACATACACATAAGGAAAAAAAGATTGTACCATTGAGTCGAAGACTCCATGACAAGAACATGCTCATGCACATTCATCAATCAACTTTCTCAGACTCGAAGAATTGAAAGAAGCGACTACTTACATACGTGGGTAGGGTGATGATTATTGTCTGTCGATCTTTACTGAATGGTTTCTTTGAAATGGCGATTGGGAAATACTACGAAATGTTCAGTAATGGCATGGCAATGACTATCTATGAAAAATGAAGAACCACATGATGAAGAAAGACGGAAAACCGCAGCTTCACAAATGTCCTCATTGAAGGGTTTTACTTTTAAAACAGTATATTTGGGGAAAATGTTCATCAGTTGTCACTGAGTTGTTGTTATTCCTAGTTTTCGACGTTAGAGCGAAGTGGTATTAAGAAAATGCGGACGGAGTATTTAGTACCTTTCTCGTCAATAATATATTATTTTCAAGCCAATGTGTTTAATAAAAGTACGTAATTTACTCATTATACAAGAGATAATATTTTATCTGAAAAATGTACGGTATATTTAAGTATTTGACATAGCGCTTACAGTATGCAAAGTGCGCGAAGGATAAACATTTAAGTGTCCCCATGTCGAGAGAGGTCGTCTCAGAATGCCATATAATGCGTAGCGATATCTAATAATCATTTTCTGGCAGAATGTTTAAATTTTCATTTATTATGTATTAATTAATCATAATTTGAAATGCGCGCGGTTTAGATTACGGTATAATTTTGATGCGTACTCTGAAATTTGTTATCGACTTTTTTTATATCCATTTTCACTCACGTTCAAACGCGTTCGCCTACGCTCGGCAGTAGCTGGTGCAAATCAGCTGAATAATCTCGAAGCATGCCTTCGAATGAGTCACTTCAGATGTTTGGAAGTACGGAGTACTACAGTGAAGCTAAGCGAATGGTTCAGGATCAGATGAAAAGGTTAAATTCGTTATTTTCTTGGTAAATGCTACTTTTTTAGTTTGAGTGGTAAGATGAGCGGAGCCCAGGTTGCAGACTTGCTCGAAGCATTTATTGCAACTCACCCGTCCAAGAGAGTTGATGTAAGTTGTGCTGAGTTTGAGAAGACTAGCTAGCTATTTTCAGTCTTCGTCGACTAGTGAAGAGAGTTCGAAAAAATTGGCTGGACTTTTCCTCAAAGAAGGATTTCTGCAACCACTAAGATCATGTATGAGGCTTATTTATTGTTTCCTGTAAATTCATGGTTGCAGGTCGTGACGATATACTTGTTAACGAGGAATATTACCGACTTGGAGGAAAGAACGAACTCAAAGGGTTTGTTTGGAACACTTATTAATAACGAAATTAACCTATGTTGATGAGTATTGAAATTATCTTAGCCTGCCTCTTGTCGATCGAAGTAACGAGGGGAGCAGTCGGGACCATAGTAGAGAACGCGTGGATGTATCACGGAAAGGATCTTTTTCAAGGATGATCTCTCCTGCTATCTGTTAGTCTTTTTAAAATTTTATTATGTAAATAGAGCAAAAGAAATGTCTATTTTCAATGTAGTTAGACGAGGGACCTTGAAAACTTCGAATGAACGCTCCAAGAAGGCTCTAAACTTCAACGATCAAGGTAACAGTTTCACACGTAGAAACGATCATATGCCAGATGTCATCTAAGTTCAAGGGTCGCCTTATACAGAGAAGTAAATCTAATTATGCTAGTTTTTTTGCCATAAGTCACCATTAGTAGAAAATTTTTGATATTTAGATAGTTCTCCATGCACAGTACTTGCTTGCAAGTTGCAACCATCGTTCGAATATCTAGTTTAGTCTATGGTATTCGCTGCAGATGAGCAACTGTACGAAGTGGCCCTATCTAACCTACTCACGCATATTGATATTGCGAGTATCGAAGAACTTATTGATTTACAAGGAACGCACGTGGATATTCCCTCACAGGCTTGTTTCTCGTTTAAGATTGGTTCGTAGGGTTACAGTACAATTAGAGCCTTTAATTCAAGTCTTCTTGTGATCATAAACTCAACAAAATGTCCTGTCATAAACTTATTAGTTTTTTGTGATACACAAGCATGAAAAAAGTCGAACTCCAGTTATTATCAATCATCTCTGCGATACAAGTTGTTAAAGTATGGGAATATTGCGATATTAAGACGACTACGGGATTAATCGCTTCTCTTCTTTCTCGAATGGGGATAATGAATGATGAAGAGGAAGCAGACGATTCGAAGACAATGTTCCACATCAACCACCACAAAAGGGCTAGGTCAGTTAGTTCCTTCTCTTTCTCTTTATCTTGCCCCTGCAGATTGGCTAATACATTCTTCAAAAGTGCCATGAGGATCTCGTGTAAATTGCGATTAGAACAAGATGATAAGTTCGATGACGATGAACAGGTATTCAATATTGAGAAATATCGTTATTCGCAAATAGTGCGTCGGAAGCGTAATCAAGGCGCTTTTTGTTGTAAAATTTTTTTTCAAAATCAAGACGCTTTGGCCTCAAAATTTGATGTGTTCTGTCGAAATACGCAATATTCTATGTTTATTTGTATTTGTATGAATTAAGTATTAAGTTAGTTATTTGTATGATCTTTTAAATATTTCTTTCCATGCAAAATCAACGTACTTGGAAATTTAAGGACAGGGGATAAATACTCATATTTGAAATTTACTGTGCGGTAGGGGTAATTTTCCAGCAGCGGTAGGGTGGGCATGTAAATCGAGAATTTAGAACAGCGGTGGGGGTAATTTTGCTGCGCGGTATGGGTCATTTTATAGTAAAAGACGTTGTGCGGGCGGGAGGTGTCTTATCCCGAAAAATATAATCAAATACAGTATTTTTCCCCTGTTTAACGACGTCGCTATTTGATGTGTTCTAGTTCTTATTGATAGATAATTCTCCTGCAGGTTACGGTATGGGCGAAAGACTGTCTGAAGGAAGTGAAGAGTCGCTTGAATGTCATCTCCCGTAATGGGTGCTACCCTCTCATTCCTCGCGAATTCAATCGAGCCTTGTCGCAAGTGATGTCCATCAAAAAGCTGGACAAACGAACTGCGGCTCTCTCTTATCTCGTGAGAATCCATCTGTACACTCTTTATAATGCTCAGAGTAGCTCATTCATTAATCATTGCTCTCACTTGCATTGCTTGCCAAGTTGAGGGGCAAGGGGGGGGGGGGGGGGTGTCGCTCCTGTATACTCTGATGAACCGTACCCTCCTCTTCCTCAGATCTGGATGATTCCCCGTGAGCTCCGTGACCAGCTCCTCCTCCTCCTTCAATTCCTTCGCCATTGCCGGGGAACCAATCTCATCTTCCAATTGTGTCTCGAGTCTCACTGTACAAAAGTATCCACTAGTTTTCATAACCATTCATTTTGTATTTAAGAACACTCCTTTCACGGAAGATGATAACTTATCCCATGCAATCGACTATCTCAAGGATACCGTAATCCATTCGTCTTGGGAAACGGAAGACGAACGAAGGTATTCAATGTTACTGGTTGACAGTATTCATGTCATTGTAGGAGATGTATGATGTTACTGGTAGACAAAAGGGAAGTACTGCAACATCCCCCCCCTGGTCTGTTGGATTCAATCAAGGGAAGAACGAGTCCTGTTCCTGCCAGGTTCTGCGAATCGGTTAGTATATGTGAATAAACTTCCTTTTTGACCTTGTCCGAAATCAATAGTTCTTAAACAGATTTGAAGGATTAGATGTCCACCAGTCCCATATCCACTTCACATTATTTAGCCTTACCGAGTATGATATTTGTATTGAAGGAAGAAGGGCCGTCGTCTACTGATTCTTCTCTTGCTGACCTCATTCCCCTTATTCTTGCTGATTCTCGATTGACTCAAACAGAGAAATACTCGAAGATGACACAGATCCAAGTGGAACACCCCAAGGCATATGCCATATACATCAATCGACAATGCACTGCCTGATTACTTGATATTTACTCTCGATTAGCTTAGTACGATTACTTTGTATTTCACCTTGATCCTCATCTCACACCATACTCTTATACTAATTCATCTCCCTCACTGCCATTCCCACTGCCTTATTCCCTATGTTCTATGCTAATCTGTCTCCTACTTGATAAAGATTGTATTTATTTCACCTTCAAAGGATAATATCTCGCTTGTTCTCGCCTTGGATTCACGGCTCCAATATCTCAATCGTCTAATTTATTTATTCGTTGTACTTTAGGGGAGAATGGACTACAGTAGCGATTCGGGCGATGACGGAGGAGTACTGTACTTTGCATCGAATGCTGCAATGACTAAGGGATCGAGGTATTACTGTTGCTTGAGTAGGGTTGATTAGAGAAATAATGTTGTATAGGGGAAAATTTGCTTATCTTTTTGTGCAACTGTCAAGTTTCACTGTAAGCTTGAGATCTGCTGTTTATCCCCTAATCACGTCGTCTGATTATCAGATTGGAAGAAGCACACGGCGCTGTGTTCTGTCCATGGACTCCTTCCTGTCAAGTTGACACTTCTTTCCAGTGCTCAGAAGTGGTCAGTCATTTTACAAAATAATAACTACGAGTAAGTTACCGTTCTTATGAATAGGCTACGGATGACTCGAAAGACAGTGATTCCAATATGGAAGCGACTTCCTTCTTCCCATGGAAGAAACAACAAAAAGGATTGATTGAGGAGTCTACGATGGACCCTCCTCTTGTAAGTTATTTTATGAAGATTACGGCAGAAGATATGTAGATCAAATCATTCACTGGCATACCAATTAAGTTTCTCAATTAGTACAAGCAGAGAATATATATTGCGCTACGGTATTGATGTGTACGGTGTAATTGCTCAATTAGAAGAATACGTGGATTACGTGGGATGCTTCTTCTATTCGGAATGGATTGGGATGGAAGAGTGATGAGGACCCGCTAGAAGGAGTATCTATTGCAAGGTTAGAGGGGGGAGTGGGACTCGTTCTCGTATTATGGGTGAAAACTGAACGTCCTAGATCAATGATGCACAGATCATAGGTGGGAAAGGTTGCATGTACCATGGTTGGGTTGTCTAGCTTACTGTAGAAATTTTGCAATTATAGCGTAGACTGTCGCAGAAGAAAGTTTCACTATATTTCCCGATCGTTATGTGATGTATTGAAGGGGAAAAGGGTTTTTGAGGATATCGTCCTTCTTGAGCAATATCAATCTACACTTGGTTCTCATTAACAAGGAGATTATCTACGTTGAGTGAGTTGGTCAACCTTCTAGGTCTACCGCTTAGTTGTCTCTTCTATTCTTCTTCTTTGCCCCACGCGAGAACTAACCAGTAGCTGAAAGATCTTTGACACTGCAATTAAGAATAAGTTTTCTCTTCGAATTATTATTATAGTGGATTAAAAAGATCCGTCGGAAAATCATTCCGAATATAAGACGAGAGAGTGTGCAAAGGTTAGAGAATTAGACTCATTTTGGAACGGAAGAAACTGACGGATCAGTTTATTCCACTATAGTTTAGTTTTCATCGCACTGTAATACTTACATATTTGTTCAAAACTGGTATTTATTGTTTGAATTAATCTCATTCCCTGTTCAGGCGTGCCATGAGAATGGCGATAGAAGAGGGAAATGCAAGACAGCTCGGTCTTACGGTAGGTCGATTACTGTAGCTGATACGAATTTTTTTTTCTCATTTGAAAGACGCTCTATAATAAGCGAATGGTAAGGCAAGTCAATGTGATTATTGAGGATTCGGAAACAGGTTTTTGTTAGATGTTGTATTCTCTTCACTTCAGGATACCCGTAATCTCTCGCATGTCCATTCCCTCCTTTCTTCCCTCATGGCTCGCAGTCGTTCTCTTCACTCTTCTGCGCACTTACTCTCCTCTTCCCTTGTCCACTCCCCCTCTTCTCCCTCCCCCTCCTCCCCCTCCCTCTTCCCTCTCTCCCTCCCTCGCTCCTCTCCCCTCCTAATCATCCCTACTATCCTCCTCTCCTCATTCCTTCTCTACAAGAGTATTCACTTACTATCGTCCAATCTGTCCAATTAGTCTGTCATTGAATATTCCTTACACTCCCTTCTTCCCTTACCTAACCCGTTGTTCCTTTCCTTCCTTTCCTTCGTTCTGTAATTCCCTGTTCTTGTCTGTTTTCTCCTTTCACATACATTCATTCTCCAGTTGATCTCTCTCTTTCCATCTCATTTCCCTCCCCCTTTCATTGTATTCCCTCTACTTTCACTATTCAATAGTCCTTCAGTTGTTGTCATCGTTCCTTTAACCTACAAGTAAATGTATTCTCTTGTCTCATCTCAGATATTTGATGTGAATGGCATCGGCTGGTATTCAATGTTCAACCTTTCGTATCCTGTGTATCTCTATTCCCACTGCAATAGTCCTCGGTCTCTTCGTATCCTTCTGTTTCTACGTCATTCAAAGGTAATCGATTACTTCCTTTCTTATATCACTCCAACTCTTCAATTCGTGCGCGAAACTTGAATGAGAGAGTGGGAAAGTGTTATTGTGAGTGGAAGGTGGTAGTAGACTAGTGGGGAAGGGGGTTCCCTCTTGATCGAGACAGTCATCTTCCCTCAGGGGAAAGCAGTCCCTCGGGGAGTGAAAGTACACCTTGCAGCATGCAACTCTTTGTGCCTGTCGCCCCGAATCACAAGGGATTGGACTGTTCGAAGATGAGTCATGGGGATGAAACACTTCACGATTATGTACAGGTATTCGGAACAAATGTCGACGGGTTAATGTTTAGACGTTATTACACTGAACACTCTTTTTATCTTTTTTATTTGTAATGAAAGTAGAGACCGTACCGGGCAACTTATGGTGTGACCCAAATACAGTATACTGGGAATTTTGACAAACCTCGTCCTCTACGCACGCCTCGCACCATTAATTTTCTAAACTGTTCAAATTTACGTTTCCATTGCGGTTTAGTGTATTTCTAGGTTTACTTTATTGTTTTGTATAGTCTAAGAGCATGTACATCAAATAATAATAGGAATTAAGCTACCTGAACATTGTTTTATTGGAAATAGAGCTGTTCTTTTTTCTCTTTTAGAAGGAATTTTCAACTATTTGTAGACTTCGTCATGACTAATACTGGTTATAGGTAAGTAGTAGGGATCGTATGGAAGCGCTATGCACATTTTGACGAGAATTTTATTTGGCCGTCGCGAGTTATCAACCGAGAACTGTCGTTTTGCGCCTGACCCTTCAATTCGGACTACTTTGGAAGAGTGCCCTTCTATTTGCAGACTTCGTCATGACTAATACTGGTTATAGGTAAGTAGTAGGGATCGTATAGAAGCGCTATGCACGTTTTGACGAAAATTTTATTTGGCCGTCGCGAGTTAGCAACGGTGAACCGTAGCTTTTCTCCTCACCCTCCTGGTCGGGCCACTGTAGGACAGAAACTCCTTCTTTGGTTCTGTATCTCAATAATTGTGAATTTTATTCCATTAAGACAGTAATTAACATCAATATTGTACCTGGGACCGGAAATACAGATCATTTTCTACACTGAGTTAGATGTTTGACATAGTTGACCTCTTTAGGCGGATTACGGTAGGTTGGTCACAGCATGCTACTTTTGGTAAGAGCAGAACTATGTTTTTTTTTCTTCTTCATTTTCGTTTTGCGCCCATCGAAATCTATAGGATAGAAGTGATTTTGAATCATTACGCTTCATTCTATCTAACCCGCTGAGGTCTCTAAATGAAAGCACAGAAAACCATACGTGGACAACCTTCCCCGCAATATTTTTAAAAACGGGCTACCAGTATACGAAATCAGGCTTACCAATTGAAATTTATAGAAAATATAGGCCTATCAAAGTAAAATTCCGACGAAATTTTGGCCTACCACCCATACTTCGGGCCGGTGCCCACGAATGCTGAAAACTGATCATAGTGGTATTTTGAGAGTTGAACATTTTGATATTGGAAGCAAAGGAGTGCAAGAAAGACAAGACACTGGTCAATATTGGGTCGTCTGTAGACTGCTGTTTTGACGTTGTTCAGCCAATGCTTGAAGTCTATGCTTGTGCTGCTGATGCTTGTGCTTGAAGCCAAAGAAAGTCTACTGTTGATTTGTGAAACGAGATGGCAACTATCTAGCGAATGAGCAGAGAAAGAGAAGGGTCTATTAGAGAAGGAGGAGATAGGAAAGGGAAGGGAGGTTGCAGAATCGAATTGTGTACAATACAACCGACAGTGATAGAACTTGCTGGGATATCAAACATCGACAATATCTACCGGTATCGTATTTGTTCTACTCCACTTCTCACGCCCTTTATATATAGTAGGCCTATTTTTTTGGTAAATATACTTTAGATATCTATGTTCGAGATCTATGTACATTGGTTTGAGAGAAATAAGAAAGTCTGTAAAAGACAATGTCGAACTGAGGTAATTTTGACTGTAAAAATTGTATGTTACAGAAAGTTAGGTTATCGTACACTACACAAGAGCGCACTGCTGATTTGAAACAATCATTTCTTAGAATAATGGATTATGGAAGTTGCTAGGATATATCATATATGAAACAAAAAGTATGCATAAAACTAATTTTTCAAAGATAACAATAATTAAGCTGAACATGGTAAGAATAGTAACGTATCTAGTTTGCCTTCAGACGGAATTACCCGTATACATTGTTGTCAACCACAATCTTCTCTTCGTATCACATGTCAAATCGGTTTGTTATTATCTGTATCTTGTTATTCGACAGTGAAATATGGATTTGTAGGACTATAGAATGACTGAGACAATCTTCACAATGATCTACAGTCCTCTTCACTTTTACTGTTATGTCCTCGATGTCAATGCGACTAATGAAGTTAAGGAAAAAGTAAGCGTGCTTCCTTTATCTCGTGGGTGTGCAGTGTCTTCATCCCATAGCTATATTCTAACCTTTCTTTCTTGCCTTTATGCTTGCGAAATATTTTATTTTTCTAGATGCGCTTTCTATCAAGATGTATACCAAACGTTGTTATTCCGGACGAGGAAATCGATGGAACCATCCCAACCGAATATTTTAGAGGTGGGATCTAAAAATGAAGTTATGTGTAAAGACTAGAGTTGTATATGAGAGTTCTTTGGATGCCTATGTTTCACACATCATTCATAACCGCGAAGCGTCTCGTCACCAAAAGCAATGAAACCTATCGACCAAAAGAACTCACAAGCACATCTCTAGTAAAGACGCAGGATCACTACTAGAAAGTGATTTACACGTATTTGCAAATTATTTCATTGAATCTCCGATCTTTCGGTGTTATTTTCTTTTTTTATCAGGACATACACTTTGCTTCAATATGCTGGAGAAATTTCCATGGGAGCATTCTCTTGTCCTGCAGGTTTCTGTTTTGTTAATGTGTCATATGTGGAAGATGTTTTTTTCCTTTAAGAGAAATGTTTTCAATTAGCATATCATAAGTTAACAACTTGATAAATAAATGAAAGATACGGTAATAAAAGGTAAAATAAACAATTAAGCACAGTATGTTTGGATTAGGTTTTTTTAAAGTTTTTTTAATTAGTTTTTTTGTAGCACAAGAATTAGGGACCGCAGCCTGATTAAAATGTTCCGCGATTCCGTTGACGAATGTTGCACTGGAGCTACCGTAGTTAAGAGCTCAAAAGTGTCCCCTAATTAGAAATTAATTTCACACTACTTTAAACTTATTTTCGAGTTTTTATTGTTGTAATTCGATCCCAAAGAAGTCACGCAATCTATTAGGCTGTTTCATAGGTCTTGTATCACTTTTTCAAAATTATTTTTCTCAATTCCATTGGTTTCCAACTAAAACATGTTTGCACCAACAACACAGTAAGGGGCCCTAGTATGTGAAACAGGTATAGGACTGGATGCGAAACCCCTTATGAAGCCGTTACCTAGTCTTCTAGTTTACACCGGTATATGTAGTACTATTTAAATTGAGTTTTCTTTCTCATAGGCAGCGAGAAACTTGGCGAGTGGGCGTGATTATCCTTGGGGCATCTACTATTTGGTTGCCACACTTTCAGGATTTTGTTACGTGCGTGTAAAAAATTAGAATTTTTTATATAACCTTAAGTTTTAGAAATTTCGATTTAAATTTAGCAACCTATGTAGATCGAATTTTCTTGATAACACCATCACTATTACTAACTTAGTACTTAGTATATAATAACACTTTAGCAGGACGAAAAATAGTCTCCCTTTTAAGATATAAGAAAAAATTGTTTTTTTTCACTTTCTCTACTGCTTTCGTACCTGAACCCCTATTTAAGCTACTATTTAAAGTTAAATATTTCTTTAATAAGTGAATCAAATAGACTTCTTATTTTTCTCAATTACGCATAAGTGTCCAAAGCTTAACATTAGACTTGTTTCTGGTGAACTCCGGAACGAACTTTTAAGATATGAGGAGAAAAACTTTCTAGAATATGCTAATCAGCCGCACTTTCGAAAAAATTTTTCTCGTGGTTGTTTAAAAGAACTAAATTCTGTTCTCTATTCAGATAGGATGCGGAATAAAAATAACCTAAGGAATGCCAATGAATCGGATTTTAAAATGATAAAAATTAGCTGAAAAATTATACATGTTGTTTTCAGCAGCTGAATATATATATATATATATATATATATATATATATATATATATATATATATATATATATATATATATATATATATATATATATATATATATATATATATATATAATATTCAAATTCTAGTTAATTTTAAAACTTTCGTTGATTAATTTAAGCTCTAGTTATTTTAAGGCTTAGCCCCGCGAACAAATATTCTTTCCCTGGTAACAGCAGAGGTTTATCTCATCTTAAAGAACTCTTGCATCGATTTTAAGATATTGTGTTTTTCAAACATTTCAGCCCATTTCTCCGCTCTATGATAAGTGAGCAATGCGAAACAAATGTGATTTGTGAGCAAGCCAGATGGACATCCATCTATGTTGGAAAAATTGCGGTGTCGCTTTGCTTGAGTTTGAAAATTAAAATTTCCGAGTGATACAAGACTTATGAAACAACCTAATAAAAACAAGGAAATGGATCTAAAGTAATTTCGTTGAAAGAGCGGCCGATATTACTAGCACGAAAAGTGACACAACTCTGCTCGTGCTGGTTCGGGGCGTCCAAATCAGGTGTTTTTCGATACTAAGCAACCTTGCGAACAATCCTAAAGCAAAATTAATCATTCCGGAATTACCCGAAAAACGACACCTTTCGACTACCGTACTTTTCTGTCATGGATCTGACTCAGCAAACCCCCCCTAATCGCACTGCTAGCCCTTTTCAGTGCAGCCCACCCTCCCGACTTTCGCTTGTTTTCTTCGCGCATTTTGAGTTTTACTTGCTTTTATTGTGCTTTTTGTGATCCGGTCACCCAGCCAGAGCGTTTAGTACCAATATATTCCGCTAAAAGTTGATTTCATCTCTAAAGCTGCGGTCCCTAATGAAAATATTGAGAAATGAAATGACTGTACAACAGGAGAACGATCTGCCAGTGCAGTCGGTGCAGTCACTCACTCGATTATTAATGCACCTGGGGTCATCTTCACTCATCGGAAGACAACGTATACAATGGATTCAATCATCTAAGTTTAATGGTAGCTAAACACGCAATATAATGTCTACTTATACATCTTTAGAAACGACTGTCGATCTATCAATGAGAAAGTGGCTGAAAACAAGATCACAGCCTATCCACTTGTCACGTGCCATGCAAGATCCACTATATAATTATTTGCTTGCAAACGGTAAATACCTATGCAGTTCAAAACAATCCATAACTTGTAGGTACGCTTAAGCGCTTGTACGACAGTGCTGAGGTAGCAAGAGAGGAGAAATGTTATTCTGGCAGACGAGATGAATGGGGAAATTGCTTGAAGACGATGGAGGATCTGGCAGATGTCAGGTATTCGTCCCACTCGGTCGTTTAGATTCTAATGTACGCATTCAGTCACTCTCACTTCTTCTTCGTCAAAGTTGATCCATTCTTCGATTTCGGCTTCATAGAGTGTATGCATGAAAAGGTTTTCTGGAGAACATATAAGGAAGAATTTTCGTGATTGTCTTCTCTTAATGCATATAAGACGGGTCAAACTAAGAGCTGCGCGCAGGTCCGAGGCAGGACCGGACGGTTCGATCCTGCCTCGGGTTGTCCGGAAAAGGGCGAGGCAGGCTTGGACCTACGCGCAGCCTTTAGTTTGGCCCGTCTTATATGTTGACTATTCCGTCTACCTCGTCTTCATACGGTGTCACCCTCTCGCCTGTGTACATTCACAAGTCTTTCTCCAAGATTCTAATATCCTGATGTTTGGCACAGGATCTTCTTGTGCTCATTTCATATTGAAAGAAACGAGATTTATTTATGTATAAAATGATGGATGCTGTACATCTAGTACACAAAAAAACCGTGAACATGCATACAATAATCATACACGAGCAGTAACGATGATCCAATCGCTGGGATAATTCTCCATCTCCTGGAATAGCTTTTATTTAATAAACAATTGCATTAACTTACGAGACTGTGTTCCTTGTGATACCGTTGAATCTCTTCCAAGGCTTGAGTGGACACATCAGTAACTGTTATTGAGTCAAATCCATTCGACGACAGAGTCTAAAGATAGACTTTGCGATCAGTCAGTTTTGGAAAAAAATGTTCACCTCAACGATGGAGTCTTTTTGAGAGATGGGGATAGGTTCGATGAAGACAACCTTAGCGTCTTGATCGAGGATGTTCTTAACCTCCTTTGTTATTCGTTCTTCTCTCGTCATACCTTGACATTCGCCAGTTCTTGTTTGTCTTCTTCGGAAGACAACAGTTCAGTGGCAATGAAAGTGTCGAATACCACCTCCCGTTCCTTCCAGTATTCAATAGACTTCGTCAAGGATGGATGCCATGCGAATCTCACTCTTGTATCCTGTATCATTCATTCCATCGTGTTAACTACACCCTATCACCTTGTTCGTGTTCGCCTTCGTCAGCGAAGTACGGTAGTACATCGGGTTACCTTCGACATTCCACACATTGAGAGAGAACCTCTGGAGCGAATAGAAGATAGTCTAACGTTGTACTGGCTAAGGGCAGTCGAGCTATGAAGAGTGGAATAACCTCTGCGAGGAAGTGGGAATTGATATGAAGGGAGGAGGAGAGTCGACGAGGAGTGTATACGAAGGCGGTATCGAAGGAGGGAGGGAAGGTCGAGAGGGCCGATTCCATGAGCTACAACGAGTCCATTGACGACTACTTCTTCTTCATCCCCTCAACCAACCTTATCAGTCCATACGAAAGTCTCGCTGTCCAATCTCTTATCCCATTTCCTCTGTTCTTCATTCCAAGTGTGAGAGAAGAGCCCAAGTAGATCGTTGAAGGAGAGAACTGGATCTGTAGACTCAGCTGGAACCTGCGAAAGATGTCATGTTATCGGCTCATTTGAGAGAAACTGATTGGTAGGAGATAAAAAGATGAGAAGATAGGAACCTTCTTGAGAAGCCAGTGAACTTGTCTCCAGTTGTGCATCCTCTCTACGTAAGTGTGCATCGAAGTCGACCACAACAGATCGAACTTCCACTTCCGACTCTCTTCGTCTTCCCAACGTACGCATCTCAACTTTTTATGACAATTCAACAATTTGTTCATGGATGAATAGAATTTGAAAGGGAAGAAAAATGAGTTAAAGCAGGACCGAATTATGTTGATGTAGAGAGATGAGTATCGATACGAAGTGGGATTAATTGCATTCGCATCGTGGAGTGATACTCCGTTGGAGGAGCGGTGAGCACCTGAACGGAAATAGGAGTACTATATCCGTATGGGTATGGAAAGTCTTATGAAGTACGTAGGTGCAATAACCTGTAGAGGGCTCGGAGCAGCTTTCTCTTAAGTGAAGATAGCCCCCAGCTCGAAGCCATGAGAGGGCCTCAATTCAAATTATTCGGAAGCGAAGGAGACAACTCTACCTTGAGAAGAAACTCGATGACTTCCTTGTCGTTCATGTACATCATCAACCAATTGGTAAAGACAAAGTCGACACTGAATAAGTTCCCCGTGGGGTCTATCCTCGCAATGATCGTACCTATTTGTGTGTAGATCGAGATGGACAGCATCTCCCACGGCGAAGTCAACATTCTCGAGGTGTCCATTGTTCTCCTTCAATTCCCTTCGTTCCCCTCACTTTCTCTATCGTCTCACTTTGTTCTTCTTGATGAATTCCTCGATGAAATCAGTGGACAGTACGTGTTTTGCTGTCTGTGCCAGAACAGCCGTGAATCGACTGAAATGAGCCTGTTATGACACGTGTTCTGCTCGTATCTTCATCGTAAATGAGACACCTCTCTTATCGTTCATCCCGTCAAAGATCACTTTCTACGAAAGTTGTTTGCGCGGTTTCGTATTTATGAAGAAGTGTAATAGAGTGGAGCTATACCGAGACGTGTTGAAAGAAGACACGTGTTGTATGGGATTGTGTCAACGAAAGGGCGTATGGAACGAGAGGGAAAGGAGTCATCAATCTCATCACACCATCTTATTGGCTACGAAAAAGCTATCTTCGTAGAGAGAAAGTTAACAAGAGTATAGTGGATACTCAATCATGGACTTCTTGTTCTTCTTGTTTACATGATTTCACGAATGATCTATAGCTAGGTTCTCCGTATGATTATATTTTATTAGGCAAGGTGGCTAAAACGAGGTTATGTTCCTCCACTACCTAACACCACCTTTTGTGAGATCGGCTGATGACATGACTAGAACGATTGCAAAATGTTCTTGAAATAGTCGAATGACGTCACTGTTCCACCTCGCGCGTTCATTGGTACTTTTCCCTTGAAATCCCATCTCACGCCATATCCTACCGATCTCTACTATACCGTATTCTGCTTATTTAAGCTGTCGTCAATTTGTTTGAGTTTCTTACCCGATTCCTGCCCCGATGTCTACGGCATCTTTTCCATTGATGTTAGGCAGGCTCGTGAGTACTTCCTCTGTATCTGCTTGCTCCAAATCTTCGGCATTTTGGTTGAGCATCATTGACTTCATATCAGGTCGATCGGAGTACTACAAAAGAATGCATAAGATACGGTAAGAAAAAAAAGCGAGTACCTTGTCCCAGAAAGATTTGAAGTGGATACGGTGTCCGATAGTGGAAGCCATTGTATGATATTATGATATTAGGGAAAGGGAAGGGAAGAGTGGTAGAGGGACTGCAGAGGAGGGTAGTTTTGTAGTGGAGGGGGCGGGGCTAGGGAACAGGAGGAGAAAGCACGTGGCCATACTACATGGCCAGATCTAGAGATGGGGAGAGGAAAGGGAAGGGGGGGGGGGAGGGGGGATGACACTGTACCCTCACTCTCTTATGTCATGACATGTCGTCAGCTAAAACAACAATTGGGAAAAGACAGATTATACCCTGTATACCTTGTGGTGACTGCTTGTTCCAAGGTTGTGCACAATCGCATAGACATGAAAATTTTGAAAATCTCCGCAAATTTTAACCGAAGTTGTTAGTGTGGCGACTTTCGTCACCGACGAGCTTTCCCTTCCCTTCATTCCCCCTTAACACCAGGAGTGATCTCTGATCACTCTTGCATCCTGTTTACGCGCCCTCCCCTCCCTTTCCCACGATCGATCTGTTATAGATCGCAGCCAGCCAATCAGCGCGCGCCCTCAGCGAGCTCTGGCTCCGCCCCCTTTGGGGGTATATCAGCCTGGTAGCGTACCGTTTTACTATGAATTCCTCGTAGACGTGGTTTTGAGATATGTTGCAGAGTTCGTCGAGCTGATCACATTGGTATATACCATTCCATGTTTTGGCGTCACTTTCGCGCAGAAATCGACCGCTAAAGTTCATGAAAATGAGTTATTTTCATTATGGCAAAAATCTTTTTCGATATAACTTGGTTCCTATTATGATTTGTGCAGCCCCCAAGCACTTATTTTGAAGCTCTCAGTGAGCTGCATCTCATAGGCAGTGTTGCGTGCAGATATGCCCGCATGGTATGCAAATGCATACGAAAAAGCTTAAAGTGAATAATGCTTATAACTTTTGTTAGAAGCAAAAGTTCCACAAGCTGAAAACG
>LS882693.1:444280-471830 GCA_900490955.1 Micoletzkya japonica | reverse complement strand
TGCAGCCCCCAAGCACTTATTTTGAAGCTCTCAGTGAGCTGCATCTCATAGGCAGTGTTGCGTGCAGATATGCCCGCATGGTATGCAAATGCATACGAAAAAGCTTAAAGTGAATAATGCTTATAACTTTTGTTAGAAGCAAAAGTTCCACAAGCTGAAAACGTGGAAATGTACAGCGTTATATGTACTTCCAAACGTATTATAACTTATCTCATTTGACTTCCCCTCTTTATGATTTTTTCTCATTTTTCTTTCTCTGTATTTTTTTCCGCTTTATCACGTTTCTTTCTTCTCATTTCGGTACATCTATGACTCCATTCGTGCTTCATGAACAACAGCAGACGGCTGCCCGTTGAAAAGGTCTGTTATTTTTTTTCATTAATTTTTTTCGTTTCTAGATGGCCGAGTGCTGTTTATCAGATCGCTTCACCTCGCCTTGTTCAAATGACAGGTTTTGTTATTCTATCAATATTTCACATCTTTGACACTATTTTTATAGATGTACGGTAGCAGAGTCGTTTGATAATACGACGAAAACGTTTCGGTTGTTTGGCTGCGATTCAAACGAAGAGTTGTTGTGTGGTGAAGAATTGCCCGATGATAAGGTTCCGTATTTCTTCTGCTCGTTCGCTTAACATTCAGAACACTGTGATCTAAGGAAGAAGTGAACTTCAACAGAGCCCGCCTGAGCGAGCTGATCCCCATGAAGCAGTGATCATATTGGAGAAACTTCGGAACAGTGATGGTTCATACAAGCATCGCTTGCTCGACTGTCCTTCCCAAAAGTCTTGCTTCTCTTTCTTCGGACGAGAGGAGGCGAAGAGGGTGTCGGTAGCTCGGAATACTACAATTACCGCAGATGATAAATAAAAATCTCATCTCAACTACGGAGAAAGAATTAAAATACTTCGATTTTCTAGGAAGAAAGCGGAAGGGCGGAGACAGTAAAGGAGTGAAGAAGACAAAGAGCAGGAGGAGGAGTGTCAAGAGCAAGGAAGGGAGTGGAAATGACGGCGAAGGCGGAGAAGACGGACGAGAGGAATCAGGCGAAGACGAGGAGTACATGGAATCGAGTGACTTTCTTCTCGAGGAAACGATTCGCCATAAGGAACTCATTTTCGATCAATAAATCCAGCTGCAGGGATATGAAATGCGGAAAAAATACAGAGAAAGAAAAATGTGAAAAAATCATAAAGAGGGGAAGTCAAATGAGATAAGCTATAGTACGTTTGGAAGTACATATAACGCTGTACATTTCCACGTTTTCAGCTTGTGGAACTTTTGCTTCTAACAAAAGTTATAACAAAAGCATTATTCACTTTAAGCTTTTTCGTATGCATTTGCATACCATGCGGGCATATCTGCACGCAACACTGCGTATGAGATGCAGCTCACTGAGAGCTTCAAAATAAGTGCTTGGGGGCTGCACAAATCATAATAGGAACCAAGTTATATCGAAAAAGAGATTTTTGCCATAATGAAAATAACTCATTTTCATGAACTTTAACGGTCGATTTCTGCGCGAAAGTGACGCCAAAACATGGAATGGTATATACCAATGTGATCAGCTCGACGAACTCTGCAACATATCTCAAAACCACGTCTACGAGGAAATTCATTCATTTTTGGTAAAACGATACGCTACCGCACTGATATAAGGGCGCCGCGCCGCTCATTCCTCACTCTTCGGTCATGTCCAACCGGTGGTCTACACTCTCTCCCCTGCTCTCCCTCATCTTCCCTACCCTCCCCGTGCCCGTCCTCGCCCTCATCCCGCCTACCGTACCCGTCCCTCTTCATTCATCCTCCACCCGAAAGGGTGTTTTCCCTGCTATTCATTCATCTTCTCTCATACGTCTGGTGCACAGTGTTCTAAATGTTAAGCGAACGAGCCAGAATGCTTAGGATACGGTGTTTTCCGTGTGAGAGTTCCTACCGAAATCAGGATTATTTTTCGGCATCTCGTTCGCTTAACATTTTGCACTGTTGTCAGAACACTGTGGGTGGCAAGGCGTTCCTGTGAAGACTTCCCGTCCCCCATTTCCCTTCATCCATTCTTTTGTGTGATAAACTTTCTGTTTATCCTCTCTCCCTTGCACCTCATACCATACAAGGGAATTTGGCTTGCCAAATTCGCTACAGTTAGAGAATGGACTTTGGACTCAGTTTTACTTGGCCACTTTGCTATTTTACTGTAAACTATAATTCTAGGAAAGAGAAAAACGTTTGTTTTTATTAGATTTCATACGCATTATGAGAAAAGTGTACGGTATATTACTGTACAAAAAGTTATATGTCTGACACATGGAAATTTTACAACATTCGTTAGTTGCGCTACGATCGGAAATTTTATTGTTTTTGTTTAAACGTTCAATTGTACACATTATTCTTTCAAATCCGTTGGTTCATGTAAACTGCTATGTTTTCAGTAGTGGCACAAGATGAGTATTGTCAAACGAACGTCTCTATCCTTATACGACGACGATGAGGAGGAAGAAACTGTAGCAGAGCCAGTCTCGAAGAAGAGCAAGCAGGACTCTCCTCCTCTTCTCACTCCTCCTTCCGATTCCAATGAATCCTCTACTCAAAGTAGTAGCAAAGACACTTCCTCTTCCGTTCTCCCTTCTCCCAAACGTGAGTATTATCTGTCCACAGTGTTCTAAATGTTAAGCGAACGAGCCAAAATGCTTAGGATACGGTGTTTTCCGTGCGAGAGTTCCTACCGAAATCAGTGTTATTTTTCGGCATCTCGTTCGCTTAACATTTTGACTGTTGTCAGAACACTGTGTGTCCTCGTGGTCCATCTCACCCTTGTAGGTGTCATCCTGTCCGTGTTGGGTGCTCGTAAGGGAGAGCGAGCAGAAATGGAGGATACTCACGTGTCGATATCTTGCTTGCCTTCTCATCAAGTCCCTATGTAGTGCTCGTCTCTCTCGATCCATCTACACTCCATTACAGTATCTCTCGTATTTCACTCTACGCAATCTTCGATGGACATGCAGGAGCAAGGGCTTCTCGGTACTGTGAGGACAATCTGCCCAAGACTATGTCCAAGCTCATTGCACAACGTATCTTTAGCTGCTTATCACCCCTTCATAATGTTCAGTTCAGACAGGACTGTCGATTCTCTTGAGAAAGGAATGAAGAAGCTTTTTATCGATACGTACAAGAATGTCGATGATGCATTCTTGAAGGAGGCCAGAGTGAAGTGAGCACCTCCGCCACGATCCTTGATATATTCGATTACAGTAAACCCGCTTGGAAAGATGGAACGACAGCAACAACTCTTCTCGTTCTCGATGATACCGTATACACCGCTAACATTGGAGATAGTAAGGTACGACAGATACCGTAATCCGTTTATTACTATCTTTTGAGGGAATCGTTTGTCGCAAGAAAGATGGAAAGGACTGCATAATTCAATTGACCGTTGACCACAATCCTGTCAATTTCGAAGAAAGACAACGAATCAGCAAGGCTGGAGGAGTGGTGAAGTATGTGGGGGTAGGGTTGAGAAGGGGTAATGGTTTGTCAGGAATGGAAGAATCGATGGAATCATCGAAGTATCGAGATCTATCGGAGATGGCCATTTCAAAACACGAGGGGTCACTTGCATTCCTGATATCAAGAAGTTCTCGCTAACTCCTGATGACAAGTCAGGCTATATTTTATCTGTATTTTTGTCATCGACTCATTATCAGATTCATCCTAATTGCCTGTGATGGTTTATGGAAATCGTTTAGCAATGAAGAGGCGGTTGAGTTTGTGTGGAAGTTGTTAAAGGATAGCGAGACTGTAAGTGGTTATTGTTGTTTACTCGAAGGGGACGATTGGAATGGATTGTGTTGAGAAGGAGGAAGTGATGGAGGGCGGAGAGAAGAGCCAATGGGAGTGGGTGGCCTCGGAGATGGCAGCGGAGGCAGTGAGGAGACGGTGTGGGGACAACGTGTCCGTCCTCATTCTTGTACTCCGTTGATGTGGGGACAACGTGTCCGTCCTCGTTCTTGTACTCCGTTGATGTGGGGACAACGTGTCCGTCCTCGTTCTTGTACTCCGTTGATACCCCCTATAAAGAATTGTTCTTTCTGTCTAATTGGGGAGAAGGCTTGAATGTGTCTTGTTAGACTGAACACATGGGACACACTCTCCCCCCTCCTCCTCCCCATTATGGCTCCACTCCACTCGATAAGCCCATCTTGCTTCTTGGCCCAACTTTCACGCCATTTCGCAAATCACGTGAAGTACCAAAGTTCTCTTGATAAGGAAAAGTTTTTTCTAGAATACGGTGTAACAATTATAATAACAGCATTGAAAAAGAAAGAAACAACAGTTTTGAAAAAAGTGAGGGTACTGTAACTTTTCCTGTCGCGATATTATTTCGCATATTCGATCGATATGTTTTGAATGTTGTTTTGTTTGCGCGGAAGGTGTGTCCAAACGGGAGTGTCGACTCTTCTTGACACTTCGACCCTCAATCAAGATATCTCCTTTCACTCAACTATTGATGTGTTAAACTGCGCACATCACTCCTCCTTCCCATTCTGTCATAAGTCACAACCGAACACTTCATAGGCCTAAATACGAATAATCTTTCTTATTGTAATGCAATTGTGAGTTTTCTCCTCTATGTCTTCTTATTTTGGTTGCTGCGCGATTTGTCATTGTATGGCGGGTATTATTTATTAGTGACAGCTGGGATGTATATAGAGATGGAAGTGGATGCATGAAATGAGCTCGGAAGAGCGGCGTTTGTTGGTGTCTTGTTGTCCATCTTGACTTGTTCCCTCTTAAGACTCTTCTCCCACTCCTCAATGCATGCCATAGTTCGGCGCGTCTCCTCCCATTTAAACCTTTTGTGTCGTGCTCTGTTCCCTCGCAGTCTTCAATCTATTCTCCATTCTCTTCTTCTCTAGTTCCATCAACAACAATCCGTTCACTTGTCTTTCGACTCTCTGATTCTTTTAGTTTCGTCTCTCCAAGATGTTTCATCCCTCCCAACTTCTGTCTATTCTCATCCCGGTAGTATTCAGTCATAACCCACAGCCGGAGGATACTTGTTTACGTCGTACCGAGGTATAAGATGATTGTGTTGCGTTACTATCGAAAGATTGCCGGAAGGGAACATGTGAGATAGGCTTGCTTTGACAATGACCCCCCTTTCCCTTGAGAGTTGGTCTCCATCTTGCACATTCGAGCATAAAATAGAAGCTTCGCTTGTCGGAAGATGAAACTAATCATCATGAAGCTAGTTTATGTACAAGGCTCATACTAATTAATGACTTGGTTGTTGGGGAGGTAAGATCTCAAGGAGAAAGTTAAGATAACTGATACGACTACTCTGTCAAGATTATGGTTACTCAATTCTCGGTGGAGCCGCACTAAAACACTAAGGGTATGACTTTTATTTCGCTTTGTAAACTGAGCTTACAAATTCGCTATTCTCATTGTCATATTGAATTTGCGTATTCCCATTCTCTTCTCTCACGGTTTGCTTAGGTATTTCGAGGCAAGGAATTCAACTACGAATGGAACTGGTTGCTTAGTCTTCCTGTTAAAGGTCTCGACAGGACGGTATGGCAGCATTTTGGGTGTTTCGATTTGTGCATGAGATGTTTTGATGTGTTGAGTGGTACTCGAAGATTAATATACGAAGGGGGCGAGGAGAGAAGTAATTAGTGAGGGAATGGACTAGTGGACAGAGTGACTGATAATGAGGCACAAGGAGGGGGGACTTGGAGTATATAGGCTATCTTTCTCCAGAGAATTGGTAGCTCTTTCCCAGAGGAAGGCTTTTATCTGTTTACAATAGTGACTAGTTGCCTTGGTCGACTTCTTGCCAAGTCTTCCCTCATTCCATGGAACAGGCAATGGACATTCTTCTCGCTCTCGATTCCAACAACTGCTCCTTCATCGCCAATGGAGCTGTTGTGTGGAAGACCGTTCGCAGTCTGAAACCCACTGAATTACAAGGACAGTCGTCGTGTTCCATTGGAAAGGTGAGGGAATGGGAGGAGGGAGGGCATAAGGGGAGGAAGGAATGGGAGGTAGGCTTCTTTAGTTGGAGGAGACGTGTGTTCGTCACTTCGGATGGAATCAGTGTATTCGAGAGAGGGAGACGTGGATGGATTCGGAGTGCCTTCTCATAGGCGGAGTATCATCCCTCGAGTAAGTCTCCCCCCTTTGCCCCTCTCAGCATATCTCTCTATCCCATACGTGCCCACCGACCCGCAGTATGGCTGGTAGGCCCAAATTTCTTCGGAATTTACTTTGGTAGGCCAACATTTCCTACAAAATTTCAACTGGTAGGCTTGGTACAATGGTAGCCCGTTTCTCAAAATATTGCGGGGTAGTCTGCCCACGTATGCCCTTTCCCCCTATCCCCCTGTACCCCTTCAGTTCTATGCAACTGTCCCCTATCCGAGTGTGTCCCTCCTCTTCTTCCCTCGTTCCCCTCTCATTCACTGTCGATTCCCTCTCAGTGGTCGACGATCTAGCAGGAAACATCGTAAGTTGCTTTATTTATCTCCTTAGTCTCCATCCTCAATGACTAATAGAGTAGTCATTGTTCCGTTCAGTTGATAGTGGATCCGCTTGGGAGGGGATTGGATGATATCTGCAGTCGTCTTCTCTTCCTGCCTCCAATACAGTCTCATAACAATCCAATAACTACTCGCCTTCTTCTAAGGTTCCGTTACCTACTCTACAAGCAATCTGTCATTTAATATTCAGATATTTCGAATTGCGAGGAGAAGATTTCAGTATGGGAAGCGACGAATTGAGAGAAATGATCGATAAGTAATCCATATAATGTGCCTTTGTTTTTGTTGTTAATTGCGTACTATTCAGAGGTCTTCGTAATGGATCCCTGACAGAGGAAGAAGCACGAAAATGGTTTTGTGAGGGAGATGTTTTGAAAGGAAGAATGGAGATAAAAGATGGACGAATCTATTGCTTCCTTGAGGTTAGTTAGGGAAGAGGATTAGAAGTTAAGTGGAAAAGGAACAGAGAAGGACAATTATTGAGAGGGGAAGAGGCTGTTTAGGGAATGCCGAGGGAAATACACGAAGAGAAGAGAAATGTCAAGAATGCTAAGGCTGCCATGCTCAACGATGCACGTATGTTGTATACGGTATTCTTGTTAAGATACGATAGTCTTGTGAGAGATACGGTAGTTTTGTGAGGGATACGATAGTCTTATGTTGTGGGATACGGTAGTCTTGTGAGGGATACGGTAGTCTTGTGAGAGATACGGTAGTCTTGTGAGGGGTACGGTAGTCTTGTGAGAGATGCGGTAGTGATGTGAAGGATACGGTAGTCTTGTGAGAGATGCGGTAGTCTTGTGAGGGATACGGTAGTCTTGTGAGGGGTGCGGTGGGTATATGTGACCATAAGATTGAAGTCGGAAGGAACCATAAATAATCGCATGGGGAGAGTGATGTATGCAATGTGATTGCAGCTCTTGTCTGGTCTCAAGTAGTCTCTCCCGCATTGGAGTCAATGGAGGATGTCTATCTCTCTTCTTCTGAGTTCAGACTCATTCAAGGAGATCGCACTAATTGTTTGTTCCCTTTTAAAACATTCCAAAGAAATGAATGAACATTGAGAGGGTATGTGAGAAGGAGTCGTAAAGAGCTTACAATTAGCTAAAATAAGGATGTTATCGTGGTGAGTGTACTCATTGTCTTTGCAGATGCCTCTCCAATCTCGTACATGAAACAACGAAGTGAAGTGGTTCTACCGAATGACGACGACGAAGAAATAGACTACGGGGAAGTGCCTCCTAAGGGGATGCCCGTAATGAAACCCAGTCAATTCCAGAATTATGATGACTCTCCCGATGCTTCTTTCACTCGCTCACAATGTATTTCTTTCTCCCTTCTGCTTTTCTTCCTCTCCTTGTAGCCCCTCGATATTCGTCTAGAATGTTCTCAACTTGCATAGGATTAGTCTATTCGACGTACGAGTATACTGTAGCTTTCACTCCCTTGTTGATCTTAACCGCTCGATGTCTAACCTACCGATTCTGGCTTTTACTTAGTTTAAGTTTGCTTTCATTTGACATTTGCCATGGAATACAGTTATGCGTAAAGGGTACTGTATACAGTATAGTTGCCTCGGATGCCGTGCTTCTTTTACTTACCCATACTTATTTTTGCTTGTTTATGCATTCTTTTCGTAGATCGACTTTTTTCGTTTGCTATTAATGCTAATTGTGTTATGTTATGTTTTTTGTAGAGATTATGGCACAGAGTGTAAAATAAATGCGAAAGAAAGCAAGTGGTGCGACGCTACACTATCTGGTGCAGCGAGTGCATCGAAGTGAATACGAATGATAGTGGATTTGCGATTGCATTGAAACAGTTGTTGTGATCAATGAGTGATATCTGAGTCATAGTGAGGTGGAAGAAGTGGACAGAACGTAGTGGAATGTCGTCGGAGAACGAGGTTCCATCTACTGCGAGGGACTCGGTCAAGGTAGGGATGGGTGGACGGTTATTACCCATGGACGACAGCTATTCTCCCTTGCTTGCCTTGTCTATTCTCTTTAAGGTATTCTATTACCTCGATGACGATCAAACACCCTACGTAACTGTCTTATACACCGGAGGAGAACCCCGTGAGTTTTTTAGCTGTTACTCAGCATAAGTTTTGATTTTGGTTTAATTAAGCAAAATTGGTTATAACGGCTCTCTAATTTCTTTTCCAGATACAGAACGTTTGGTTATAGAAAGCATAAAATAAAAACAAAACAAAATTAAATATCATTTACTTTAGCAACTCTCGGCCAATTCAAGAAGGCTTTTGCTCGAAAAGGCTTCAAGTTCTACGGAAAACTCATGGATAAGGATATTGGAAGGTGAGTGCGTTTATTTCATGGGAGAGAACAGTTATCGAAGAATACGTTTTATGGTTTCTATTTTAGAGAGGTGAAGGTGGAATTGTGCGATGACGACGAACGACTAATTGAATCGCAAAATGGTCTTTTCCAATTGTTTGTCATGACCTGTGATGGGAAAGCGAAGAAAAAGAACCAATCGGGAACTCTTCCCCGTAGAGTTGGAAGAGAGAGAAACGAGAAGGAACCCAGCTATGATACGGTAAAATTTAGTATTTCTCTGGTTCATTTTATTATTTCTCATGTTCCGGAATGTAGTGGAACAGTGAGTGGGTGGTACTACTACGTAGCTATATTATATCCATGATTTTGCTATGGTTTATATAACCAATTTGATTAAGAGAAAGCGTCGTTCCCTGTCGGGATTGGGAGGTTCGTTGACGGCGGGAGAAGAATACGCTTCGAGTGAGAGACCCGAGACACTCGTGAGTAGAAGGGCGGGGGAGAGACTCGCTGACTACTACACTTCATCTGAACATCCTTATACTCTGGAGGATTCGAGGTGAGGGGGGGGGGGGGAGAGGATAAGGGGAAGGGTATTCTATGGAGAAGAAGGAGGGGTTGAGGTTGTCAACTTCATCGTATGCAGTGGAGGGAGAGAGTAGACGAAGGAAACCGAGAAAGAAGGGAGGAAGGAAGGCATACGTGCCTTCCACTATTGGAAGTCATCCCGAAAGCAGGTGGGGAGGGGGGGGGGAGGCTAGCTTGGTGGGGTCTACTGAGTAGACTCTGCTCCTTTCATTCAAATGCAAGTAATAACCATCTCGGGTTAAACGGGGAGTACGGTAGCTTGTTCAGTGGAACTTCTCTCTCGCTTCCTCGGATACTCGAGGTCAAACTGCAACTGGGACCAGCCGACATCCTCGGAATATCCGGTTTGTTGTCTTCTTCTCATATCCCTTTGATATGAGTGTAACCCCTTCGTTAGGGTGGATGCCTGTATCATATAATGATAGTGGCAGGGTCTGCCAGTAACTTCCTGCAGTGGTCCTCCCATACATAGATATCGCATAATTTCTCTAAGATATTATTTTGCAGTGAGCTAACCAATACATGAAGAAATTTGCAGTAAGTAACCCAATCACGGTACCTGCAACCGTGCCCCCCTATGATAGTGTCAAACGCTCGCAAGGATGGCTGCTTTCGTTTTTCCCTAGTTACGCTGGGATGTCAGCAAAAATGATAGAAAACTCTAGTCCATATATGTTAATCAACTAGCAAAACTACACTGTGCCCGGCTATCCACGAAGCGTGCCGCGGTCGCCCTGGAGCTTCGCTCCTGGACACATAACGCAGGGGTCTCCCACGGCACGCTTCACGGATCGCCTAAGCTTGTGTATTAGTAGGGGGGTGGGCGCCTTCGGCGCCCACTGCTCTCTATACACCTTAACTACATTTATTTACTTTTTGTACGTCATAAGCTGTGATTTCTAAGGCTGAATGAATCGAATGAATGCAATACTATGAATTGATGCGGCAAAGCGCGCGAGGAAGGGTCATGAGCGAAACCCTAGGTAGGGACCGCAGCGTCCGAGATGAAAATGACTTTTGTCGAGTTATGTTATCATTAGGCGCTAGAACAGGTGGACCGGGTCACGAAAAGCATAAGAAAAACTAGTAAAACCTAAGAAAAGCGAAGAAAATGAGTGAAAAGGGGAGAGAGAGAATGTCGACTGAAACGGGGCAGAAATCGCAGCGGTGGTGGCGCCAAGTCAGATTCGTAATAGAAAACTACGGTAGTTGCCTTGCGAATTGCTCGAAAAGTAGTGATTTATGGGTATTTCCGGGGTGGATAATTCTGCTTTTGGTGGGTTCTAGAGGTCGAATGGTATGAAAAAATGCTAAAATTAGAAGCCCCGACTCACTCCATCGTATTAAATATCACTTTTTCTGTTTGCAGTAAGCATAACTCTTAAGTATAATATGCTTTTAACGCGTTTTCAAGCTTTCCCGATAGTTTGGTATCTTTAGCATGCAACGACAACAAAACAGATTCAAAATTAAGGAATAAACGCGTGAAATAATTTTTCAAATAGGGGACACTTTGGGGCTCCTTAACTACGGTAGCTTGCGGCATTCGTCAACGGAATCGCGGAACAATTTAATCAGGCTGCGGTCCTTAACCCTTGATTTCGGAAAAATGTGTCAGGGTAGAGCAGTGGCTAGAGCCCGACGTTGTTAGTCAGGGCACGCAAGTTCGGATCCCGCCTGAGACAACTCTTTTAACGCATTTTGCCAAAGTATTCTCGAAAAATTTCAAGTTTTGACTTTTTGACCAAAAATGATCCCCGTGTTCTGAAACGTATTCTGAAAAAAGCAGAAGTTTTTTTTAAAAATTTCACAAATATCGAATTTCTTAGCCAGTTTTCAAAATTTTCAAAAATACATAAAACTTATTCGAGATATTGAAAAGTTGATGGGGGTCTTGTAACAAACTTTTTTTTGAAATTTGAAACTAGTATAACTACGCGGTACCCGGCGGCCCACGAAGCGTGCCGCGGTCGCTCTGCTTATGTGGTCCAGGAGCTTCGCTCCTGGACACAACCCAGAGCTCCCGCGGTAGGCTTCGTGAACCGCCTAAACATGTGTTAGGCAGGGGTGTTAGTCCAACAGTTCAACTACATTATTACTTTCACCTCATTATGCTTGGAATTACTGTGTGGACATTTGTCGTTTATTTCGAAATGTGGAAAGAATTGTTAAATTTCTTCTACCATAGCCGTACTAAAGTTGTTCTGAAACCTTCGCAAACAATAGACATAAAGAGCCTATGAAACGGAACAGGGCCTGCAGTCTCCTGCACTGTTCGACTCATACGTGGGCACTTTTCCCAATAATATTTTGAGAAACGTATCTTCCATTGCACAATTTCGTGAATTTTCTGGCCTATCAATTGAAAATTTGTGTCAAAAACGAGCCTACCAAAGCAAGAATCGAAAACATTTGACTCTACCACTCATAGTTCGGGTCCGTGCCCACGTATGGTTCGACTTTTCAGAACAGTTTTAATACGTATGTGATTTTCGTAAATACATATGTTATTTTTGAAAAGTTTCATACTGTGAAACGTAACTGACGCGATATTCTTCCATTCCTTGTTTTCATAGCAGTACTCTCACTAAAGCTTCCTTGTTTTTCATTTGTCTCAAAATTACTAACTGAGGCGTATAATAGGTCATATGACGCGTTGTCTGAGAGGTTCGAGCACCCCTTGGCACTAGGAATTTTTTCTCTCAAGAGGAGATGTTTGAAACTCTCTCGATGCAGAATTTCACGCTGAATCCAATGGTGAAAACCACTAGTCGATACGATTTTTTTGAAAGAAGTTATGAGCAAAAAAACTGATTTTTCGTTGTTTCGGGCTGCCCTTTTTTAGACAAGCGTATAACTCCTCAGTACAATGAGTCTAAAAAACGGTCAGCATATCATTTGATAGGATTTTTTCTCTACTTTCTAATGGCTTGAAAACTGTTTTGATACAACTTCAGAATAGATCTCAAAATTGTCCCAATGTGAAGACAAAAATTCATCAAATTTCGATATGCCAATTTCGATAGCAGTGGGATTCAATGAAATTTTATTGCAGATTCGAATTCCTCATCGTATTTTACCCCTAGAAAAGTTGTTCCCATCTGGTTTGGCGGGATGCGCCGATCAATTTTGAGATCTATTCTGAAGTTGTATCAAAACAGTTTTTAAGCCATTAGAAAGTAGAGAAAAAATCCTATCAAATGATATGCTGACCGTTTTTTACACTTATTGTACTGAGGAGTTATACGCTTGGCTAAAAAAGGGCAGCCCGAAACAACGAAAAATCCGTCTTTTTTTGCTCATAACTTCTTTCAAAAATTTTTTATCGATTCGCGGTTTTCACCATTGGATTCAGCGTCAAATTCTACCCCAGGAAAAGTTTGAATCAGCTGTTTTAAAAAATAAAATTCCTAGTGTCAAGCTTGTGCTAGGCCCGCTCGATCGTCTCAGACAATGCGTCATATATCACAATACTATGGGTAAACAAAGCTTCCTCAAGGTCTTGCAAAATCAGCAAAAGATTATACCTAGAAGGGGATAAGAAACTGCGGGACAAAGCTCATCACACAGCACCACTAACCGCTATACCAAGCACAACGGTATGGTCAGGTACCAGGAACCCCCCAGCATTCGGAAGCCCAGCCTACAGCGCAGCCGCGCGCGCAAGAGGGGGGGGGGGGGGCACGACCGTTTAAATCAACGCACACAAAACATTTAAAATGCACAGCTAGTGGCGAACCGCGACGCGTACGTGACGCGTATTGAGAATGGATTTTTAAGCCAAAATCTGACTACGGTATCAGATATCTAAAGGGAAGCCCTGTCCCACAGTTAGATGTCGGTTGTAATCGTACGTGGGGGGGGGGTGCCCGGAGGGCAAAAATTCTAAGTTTTTTTATAAGGGGATTTTTCCAAAAATGATTCCCGTGCTCCAAAACGGTTATGGCAAAGTTTGAGCGTTTTTGAAAATTTTCTCAAAATCAATATATCTGAGGCCTGCGGGCATATTTTCAAAATCGAACAAAATGGGTTCGAGATATTCAAAAGATAACAGTAGCCACTTTTGAACTTTTTTACGATATCTTCAACGACAATTTAGTTATGCCGGTCACAAAAATTCCGGATACACACACAGACATACGTACAGACAGGACTTATAACATGATAGTAAGTAGTAAATTTTAAACGAGTTATACGTGCTACGGACAGACGAACACACACACAGACAAACGGAAAATATTTGCAGTGATTTGCAGTGATTGCTAGTAAGAAGTAAATCTTTTAGTGGTATCAGTCGAGGGTTCGATCTTGGTCTCGGATGTCTTCCCTGAGGGTACTGTAGCGAAAGATGGAAGAATCGATGTGGGAGATCAGATAGTACAAGTAATCTTCGCTTTCCTTTATTTCTTCTCTTTTATTTAAAGAACAACCGAAAAGTATTCTTTCCTTCATTCCTTCTCTTTTATTCTGAGTCAAGTGTTTCATTCGAGAGATGTATCCGATTATAGGTAAACAACCGTTCCTTCGAGAACCTCTCTGATCATCAGGCCATCATGATACTGAAGAAGGTGGCTGCAGCCAAGAAGTCGGTTTCCCTTTATTTACTGGTCTCGGATGACCTTGTAGTCCATGCTCGCTCTTCGGCTATTCTCTCATTCCCATTCAGACCCCTCACTCTCTACATTGCCAAACGATGTCTCGGATCTGAACAGGATGCATTGACTTCTCTAGCTTCTGAGACCATGCCTCTCGATATTTCATTGTGGGTCGAGAATGCTGTTCATTGCACGGAGAGACAACGGTTGGTTGAGGGGAGGGGGAAGACGGGATACTGTAAATAATAACAAGGTACTGTAGAACACGGATACTGTAGAGGAATAACAGGGTACGGTAGAACACGGAGACTGTAGAGGAATAACAGGGTACGGTAGAACACGGATACTGTAGAGGAGTAACAGGGTACGGTAGGGCACCGATACTGTAGAGGAATAACAGGGTACGGTAGGAATACCATACGTGTTCAACGATCCCAATCATATTTTTTTTTGCAAAATCGTGAATTATTGAGCCTATCAATTGAAAGGAGAGAATTCTGTAGAGAATACTGTAGAGAATTGAGAGGGTGAAGATATTGTAGTCGAGTTAAAATCGTTTGTTAATGGACGGGTTTGTAATCGTGTTATTGTAGATTCGGAGTAGACGATCCTTCGTGTGATGCGGGCAATGAAGAAGGAGCATCGATGTGTACAGAAGATGAAGAGGAAGAGAAGATGTTGTATGATGAGAGAAGGAATGGGGGAACGAGGAGACTAATCGAGGAAGTGCACAGGAGACGAAGGGAGAACGATGCGAATGGTGGGGAGGAGGGGTACTGTAGTCTTCTGTGAGGAAGGTGGACAGGGTTCCGGACATAAGCGCTAGGATTGGTTCCTGCACTCAAGAAACGTATTGTAATAGGGTTGTTAGGATTGCTGCGTTTGGTTTCCTCTATTTATGTGTGGGTGGTTAAAAAAGTTCGGACAACAGCCCTTGTATAGATCCTGGAAGTGTTAAGTTGTCTAAGACCACAACCGGAATCAGCTAAGCTTTTTACACTAACAAAATTTCACGTATATTACTTGAATTGTTTTGTTATTTCATTGTCAAGGCAACCTTGCAGATCTCATCTACACAGAAGGTCTTCATTCAAAGATGGACTTGCATGTAGGTCTTTTAATCTTTATACTGGAAAGGGTAAGGTTCTCTATGTTGTAATTGCTCGAATTGAGTTGATCGCTTCGATAATGGCTCGGCCAGACTCGGGACTTTGCGTGAAGAATAGAAAATGGCTGAAGATTCCGGTTCCTCAGTCATTCATAGGTATCTCTTACCCCTCTCTCTCTCCTCTTTCACATATTACGAAAGCCTTTCTCTTCATTCGTGACTGTGTTCAAGAGTTGATTTCAGGGAGTGATCTGGTTGATTGGATACTAAGCAATGTGAGTGATATCAAGGACAGGAAGGGTGCTCGTTGGCTGGCTTCTGTTCTACTGCAACACGGACTCATTCGGCATGTCGTGTCCAAGAGGGCCTTCACTGAGAAGTGCTACTATGTATTCGATGGTCAGTCCCCCCTCATATCAATCTCTCTCATCCCCCTCTCGTGGATAGTCTTGCAGATACAGTACGAACGGTGCCTGCAGCGGAATGGACAGCAGAAACGAGTGGAATGAGGAGGGAAGGGGGGAGGACGGAGGTGACCTTCCTCCCCTCCCCCGCACCCCCCATACCTTCTTCACACGACAACACTTGGCCATTCTCTCCTATTACTGTAGTTCAGAAGGTGAGTATTGATCTATTATGCATCGACATAATACTCTTCGTTGTGAGAAGTAGAAGAGGGAATAAGTAAGTATTGACTGCCCTCAGATGGGAGTGGGTCACCGTGCGGACTGCGAGAGTGAATACGCTTCGATGTTGGGGGACTCGGTCGTGCCTCCCTCTCTCTTCTCCCGTCAACACCCCCCTCCCAATACCCCTCGATCTGCCAACTCCGCCATCAACGATCCCTTGTAACCCCCCTCCCCTTTCCCTTTCTCTTGTCTCGTTCCTCATGCAAGAAGACTCACGATTCTTACCTTGGATACGGTCGTTCATAAAGAAGTGATGGAATGAGTGATGATTCCCTTGTTCCCTTTATCGAACCCGGTCTCTATTCCTCAGGGGCATCCGTCTCTTCGCTCTTCAAGTATTAATCTCTTACGGCGAAATATGGTTCGTCTCTGATAAGAGAGCAAGTTCTTATGCGCTCTCTACTCAACTCATCAATGAATGGTGTCAAAAGTATTGAGAGAGATTGATGAGGAACGAACGAATAGTCTCTTTGAGTGATAGGATTAAAGGTTTAGAAGTGAGAAGGGGAGACTACTCGGAGAAAGTGAGATTGAGGTCAACACGAAAGAGAGAAGAGACTGTCAACTGTGAAATGGAACATGGACGGCATACTCAAGAGAGAGAAGGGTAAGAGGGGAGGGATAGTCTCTTTGAGGGATACAAGGAGGGGAAGGGGAAGCAGCCTCTTTAGAAGTTTCGTAACTTTTTCGGAATTATTCCGTACCTAGCGATACATCGGGAATCCATTCCTCAACCTTTTATGTAATATTATGCAACTTTGCGGAATGCATTCCCGGTGTTTCCTCAGGTACGGAATAATTCCGAAAAGTGTGACACAGCTTGCCCGCCTGTCTAATAGGTCTCATGTCATTTCATCAAATTCCCTATGAAAATAACCATTGATTAGTCTAATTCCTATGTAAAGTAGCCATGACAAGAGAGACTGCTTCATTAGCATATGCTTTTTTGAATCTACAGTAAGAACAAATATGTTTACGGCTCTCACGCGCATCAGTCACCTCCAAGGTGGTTGTACACGCTGTGTGTGACGGAAACTTCTCTCAGTGTAGTAATGCATAATGCTAGAATCGTAAATATTTGCGTAGAAAACATTGAGGGGAAGAGGAGAAGATGTGGAATGGACTGTACTATTACTACTCGATCGGGAAGATGACAAGAGGCAATTAAGCGTGAAGATGCGATGATGTATGGATAAGGAGGTAAGAGAGATAGGGATAGAGTATGGTATCACATTCTCCATTACTCTCACCCCAACCTACTATCTTTATCCCAATGTAGGTCCTTGAACTGACTTGTCTTATCAATCCCCTCTTCTACTCTCAGTCCCCTCACTCCTCTAATTAGTGCTTCTCTATTGAAGTGACACTTTGTCCCTCTTGATCCTACCGACCATCCAATGCTCTTCCCACACTTCCCTCAATAGGCTAGCCTGCTTTCTACACATCTCCTCTCACATATCTCTTCTATCTTATATTCCTTTGTACTATTCGACTTTTACCAATTTCTATTCTTGTTTTTGAACATCAATTGTTCTCTTGATAAGTTGCAAGTCACCATTCCCCTATGAACTCTTTCTTACTTCCCTTTACAGTCCACCTTGTTCCCTTCTTTCTGTAACTAATTCCCCTCTCACCTTTCCTCCCTCCTCTCCAATGGTCTCTTCCTCTCCTCTTTTTCCTCTTCCTCTTTAATCCCTCATCCCTCAATCTCTCTCCTCCCGCAATCTGATATGCATCTCAGGGAATCGCAACTGATTTATAGTCCTAAGTGTGGAATGAAACGAGTGATCCTTCGTCGTCTCCTTGTCTTCCTGCTGCTCTATCTCCCGTATCTCCCCTTCGCTACTCTCGTTCTCTTCTCTCCCTCGCCCCCTCCCCCCTTTACTCCCTTGTCTTTCCTAATCAGGACGAAGCTCCTCCCCCTCCTTGTCTTATCCCATATCAATTGCTATTCATCCTTAGTCATCCCTTCCCTTCCAATCGACTAGTCACGAACTCTTCTCTTCTGTTTGTTCACAAGTCTACTTATCACCTCATGCTCTTACCACCGTCTTTTCCCTTTCATAATATCCCCATCCCCTCATCTACCATCCCACCCATCCTTCTTTCCCTTCTCCTTCATTATCCGTACTACTCGCATGTTTCCGCATGATCTTCTCACTTATGAGTGTCCACTTTCACTCCTGTTTGTTCTTGCAATTGACAGTCTAAGGGAGACTATCACTCTGTCCCCCTCCTCCCTCTTCTCTCTTCCTTCTCTTTCCTCGTCTCTCTCAATCTCTTCCACCCTCAGACACTATATGCTTTCCTTACAAGTCCATTCAAGTCGGCAATCATAGTATGCTGTGCCTAAGGGATCATAGAGTCAACAGGAGCAATTCACCCTTTCAACTGTCCATCCACCCTCTCCGTTCCTATTCCTTTCCCTCCTTCCCTCTCTCCTCTTCTCTTGTTGTCAGGGAATGCCATAAACGGTAAAGTTAAGTCAGTCAGTCGATGGCCAATGTTAACTTCGATCGCGTAAGCAGTGTACAGCGCGCTCTTCATACCCCTTCCTCTTCCTATCCATTCCCCCCCCCCCCCTTCTCAGTCCTTTCTCTTCCATCAGTCCGTCCACAGTCCTTCTCATCGGAAGTACTCGAACCAGTCTCTGTCAGTAACTTCTTGTCTCTTCTCAACTCTCGTCACTCTATTCTCAATTCTCCTTCCACCTCATTTCATCTATATTCATTCTCCCGTCCCTCTCCCTATCAACTGCAGTAGCCATTCACACCTACTGTCCATATGAATTCGCCCTCTTTCCCTCTAGCCCCTCATTCCCCTACTCATTGCTCCTTTCAGATGGATCGACTGACCATATTGGCAGTCGCAGTAGTCTCAATAGTATGCTCAATCGAATTCATGGCTTCTCCTTCAATTCAACCTCCTCACTGTATACGAACGCCGATTGTTTTAGCAAAAGGATCGAGAGGTAATTAAAGACGGGAAGAGTTGTCTTGTGTATTGAGAGGAAATAGATAGCCACTTAGTCATGCAAATACAATTTCCTCTTCCCCCTCCTTTCGTCTCCCTTTAGGAGTGTGAAGGATGGAAAGGAAGACAGGTGATCCAATTAATTGGTCAATCACACCTATCCTCTCATCCACACCTTCACTCTTCATTCCTTTCACCTTCTGTTGTCTCGTTCTTAACACTTCCCTTCAGGGATACAAGAGAGCTGGCGAAGTGTTGAAATGCAAATGTCACTTGGGCTTCATACGACTATTTGTTTCCGATTGGAGGAAGATGAGCCCGCATCAATGACTAATTCGACTCTCTCCTCCAATCACTCACAATCTTGGCTGCATACTCTCACTCTTGCTCATATCGAACACCACCATCCGGTATGTGTCCATCCTATGCTCTTTGACTGCCTCACTCTAAATCAGCTACTTGGATCATATCAGGTAACGGAGAGGTACAATTTCGGCGTTCCTGAGGTTCATGCCGACTGTTTTTGTGAGTGTGAATGGAGTGCGAAATGTTCGTCGCATAACTACGAATTTCTCAAGTGTCCCCCAGAAGATTCGAATGACGCGGTAGGTCCATTTACCTACGTTCATTTAGCGGTACGTACTCTGGCTGCAGCCATCAACGCTCTGTTATTGAATTCAGAACGAAGCATGCTACCGTACCTTCTTTCCCAATCAGAACAATCAAAGTTGCGAGGTTTCGTCACCAACTGGAAGCTTCTTGTGCTGTGACCTCAAGTTCAGACCGTACGAGGTGACTCAGACATGCCATAATTCCTTCTCTCTCCTAAATAGTTCCTATTCCTCGAATATGCTTCTTGTTTTAGAATCGTACGTACACAGCGGTCAATCTGGGTCAACCTTCGACCTTCGCAACATTTGCATACGTTGCTTATGATTTCGTCGGAGGAAGATGGGTGGTCAAGGATAGGAATTACGTGAGAATGCAGATTGATGGGAGAAGTCAACAAAAGTGAGCAGTCTTACCCTATTTCTCGTTCTTGGTTTTTCGTAATTTTTCTGTCATCATTCGGTGAAGAAGGACGAGGTGAGTGAAAAGTAAAGAATGGCCAGGGTGCTTATCTGACAGTGCGGTAGATGGGGACACCGATACCGACCCGCTCTCCTTTCTCCGTCTACTCTCCTCCGCCCGCTATTCCTCTCCAGTTTTGACCTATCAATCTTCATGCGCTTTCTTCCTTCAAACTGCCTTTCTCTAGATCCCCTCTTGAACGCGACCTTCACTCATTAGAAGGTATGCGAATGATTGCAGTGTTCTCGACTCAACCGGTCACCTTCGCTTATCTGTTTCACCATTTGGAAGAGTATCCCATCAGTTGGACGCTGGAATGTACTTCACAGAGAGAAACGAAGGTGGCGAAATGGACGGAATTCGAAAAGAGACACTGAACCATCAATCAGATACTAAGTCAGTGAAAACTTTGTATAATATATAGAAACAATTTCAGCTTACTTCATCTTGGTTGGTATCGAAAGGATGACAAAGATGGACATTTCTTTGTAAACAACGGAGCTGTCCTTCTCAAGAGTATGCACGGCGCAAAAGTCGTCGATTGTAAGGGGCAGACTTATACTTCGAGTCTCGCAGCCAACTTCTATGTGAGCATATCTAGCTGACAATTATTGCTCATCTGCACCTTCAGATGCCTGGCCGCTTTACTCTTCCTCCTACTGTGGAAGATAGTAATCATTGGATCGAGAGGGCAGCCTTTTATGACGGATCGATGAGACAAGTGATAGTCTCGCATGCGGAAGGCACTAATCTTCATGTTTCTCTTGAGGTAAGCAGTTTATAAATTTCTTGTGGCGTGGATTTAAGCGTATTTTTATAGCTTTCGAATGGGAATGGAAACAATCTGGTATTCCTTCATAACTCTTCGAGAATAAATTCGTTCTCTGGATCTCTCCTAGTGGATTCTCGATCAAATCGCTACCTTAACATTTCCGTAGGAGAGGCAAGTGGAAAGTTGAACGGGGTAATACATGCCAGCGACTCCGTAAGATCTCCTCAGGTACGAGTTCTCAGGATAAATGAAATGCGAGACGAGGGATTACAGGTGTACACATTCACAGTGTATGTCAGTGAGGTATCGGCCACGAACCGGTCATTCGTCGTTCCCCTTCCCGCAACAATTGACGCTGGCAGAAAGTTAGTATGTATCAAAGCTGAGGAGACCAGAGACGAAGATTCGTTGTGTTCCGTTCTTCCTTATTCTGAAGAGCCACTCGAGGTTGCAATACTGATAGGTAGTATTTAATCTACAGTTTTCTAGATTGACGTCGAGAACAACTCGTGGCGTACCCTGAAGGGAAAGTGTACGGAATGCAATCACGTCGGCTATCACTCGTTCCTACAGAATCTCAATCCTCTGCATCTGTTCTCTGGCATCCAGTCTGTCGGTAGGATTGTAGATTCGCAACTTGCAATTCTAGTGCAATGTTCAGGGGACGGAATGAGCAAGTTAACGGATATCTTTGTGTACATCGCCGCCCTCGTAGTAATTTACCTGTTGATCACGAAGCTGATGCTTCCCGTGTGTCAGGTAACCTAATCTATTCGACTGCCCTTCTCCTTCTCATTCCCTCTTCCTGATCTTCTTGTTTTCAGTGTTGCGTGTGTCCCCTTTTCCTTCTCAAAATGAAAGCCCGTGAAGAACGAAGACTTGAGAAGTCAACTTCTCGTAAGGCCGTTGTAGAAGGACAATTCGTTTGATTTCTCTCCTCACTTAAACCATGCCCTCACTTCCACTCCTTTGTACCATTCTCTTGTCGGGTATTCACGAGTCATGTCACTCACTCCAGTCATTCTCCGGTCTCATTTAATTTGTGATCATTCTTTATTTGTTATAGTCAGGGATGATGTTGACAATCTTGCCCTTTATTTCACGGGTTTGTACATATTTGTTGCTATGTTCCTATTGTTCTTGTCGATTGAGTCTCACTCAAGTCTTTGGTATGCTAACAGCTGTGATAGAATAAAAGGCGAGGACCCGTTGGAGGTGGTTGAGAAGAATTGTACTGGTCATGTGAACAGACAAGTAATGAGTTGTGACCGGAGATGCGGCTGAGGAGAAGGGCGGGAAGGAAGACAGTTGAGGGAGTTAAATAGAGAGACGGGCATTAGGAGGAAGAATTCGAGTGTTGCAGTCGGAGGTTGTGCAGTTGCGACTCGACTTTGTTGAGATCCGCCAGGATTTGAGTGTCGCGTTCTCTCATTAGCAGCTGACAAATTAATTGTAATGAGAAAGAGAGTGGGCAGACTTACCAATTCCTTCTTGAGATGCATGAAGAGATCCTCCCAGTTGTCGTCCCCCTCTTCATCGCCTCGAATCTCTGATAAGAGAGATTCCTCGGGTGACGACTCCTCCGCTACACCGGAATCTCCGGACGAAGTCTGTAATTAGGAAGATGAAGAGATGCTACGGAGATGAACGACATTCACTGTCACTTACAGCTGTATGGTCATCCTGTGGAGACGACAGATTGATGAACTGAGAACGGTAGTCATCGATGGATTGGACATGCGATGATAGAAGACAGGGAGGAAGGGGATGGGAGGAAGATGGGCTATGGAAGGAAGAGGGGTGGATGGTATGCGAATTGAGAGTATGGAGGGACGACGAGAGGGGATGGGGGATGGAGGGAGTGGAGGCATGCAGACGGGGACATCCACAGTCTTGTCGGAGGTTCTCGTACCTGAAGGGTGTGGGTAGCTATGACTGAAGCTATGACTCATACTTACTCCATTCATTAGTCAGTAGATGAAATGCGTTAGTGACTTACACGTGATGCTCTGCCTCTGCAGTTCGTCCCCTTTGTGTTCTTCCGCTCCTCTTCTCTCTCTTCCTCCGCTCCTCTTCTCCCCCTTTCTTCTTCGTCGGAAGAGTCGCAGTCGAATACATCTTCTTGAGAAATCCCTTCGCTCCCTAAACATACCGTCTTCCCTTCCCGCAATCCACCCTTTCTTTCCTTCTTTTGACGCGTCCACCTCGCTCTCTGCTTCACACAATACCACTCTCTTCTTTCGCGTCAAACTTCTGATGCTTAAGGATCGAATTTCAAGCGGGAATTGTGACAGTTACAGTGGACAGAATGACCTTCTTCTGAAGAGGGCAGAGATGAAGAGGGAAGGGGGTAAGGGATGAAAGAAGAGAGGATGCAGATAGTGATGGAAGTCAGAGAGTTAAGAGAAAAAAGGAGGGAGAGTACAACAGCTGTTGTTGCATAGACAACTTGTCACTCTCTCTTACGATATCCGACTCTCGACTCACACTCTTCCTCACAACCAACCCCCTCCCTATTCCACTGACCGACAGTACTCCCCGCTTCTTCTTCTCCTTCCCTTCCTTCTTATCCCCTCGCGAGTCTTCCCCTTCCATTGCACGGTGCACACGACACGAAGACTCAGCTCCTGAAGGAAATGAAGGGTTGGGGAACGGAGATGGAAGAGGGAAGGGGAGGGAAACTGGGAGGGAAGAGTCGAGAGGGGAAAGGGCACGGGATTGGGGATACAAGAGATGAGAGGAGGCAGGCAAAAGCAACTGTGGAACCAAACAGAAGAGATCGCATGGATAAGAGGCGTTCGTGGACACATTTGGAGTGGGATTGCTAGACTGTGAAGGGGGGCGATAGTCCTCGAGGAGGGGGTATGACAGGGGAATAAGGGGAAGGACATATCTACGATAGGAGAATAAGTTGAGGAGGGGAAAGGAGACCTGCAGAAGCCGAACGGTAGTGGGTACGTTGAAGAGAAGAAGGCATACGAGCAGAGAGCGAACGGGGAGAGGGACTACGGTAGGGACTACGGTAGCCACTGCATACACACTCCGATAACGTCGCTTCTGAAAGACCGTGCATTTTGCAGTCCCCAACGCCTCTACTCGCCTAGCATGTCCTCTTGGCTCTTCCGTCCCACATATTCAACGTATTCTGTGCTTGAATAACAGTCATCTCTATTAGTTGAGGAAAGCGGAGTGAGAGGGTACAGAGAAAAGGGAGACATTGTGGTGGATGGACTGCACACTGTCTTATCACAAGAAGAATCCATCGTCTGAAAAGGATCGTGAAAAAAGAAGAGAATAGGATGAAGGGCTGAAGAGGAGGAAATGAGAAGGATACGAGTACCTGTGAAGAGTGGAAAGAGGAGGAAAGGAGATGCAGATGCTGCTGAGATGTCTCTCTGAAAGAGGGCTTGAGAGGGAGGGGGATGAAGAAGGGAGAGTGGGGGGGAGAGGGCAAAATGGCAGTGAAAGAGGGAATGAGGGAAGGGCAAGGAAAGTGTGCACATCCACCGACTAGTCACACTTGGCAGTTTGTTGTATGCGCTACTGACACCTTGCAGACATTAGCAGGTAGACTAGGAGCAAGTGTGTTCGGGGGAAGACTTTCTATACTTAGTGATCAGTTTGAAATACCGAATACTACAAAGAGAACCCGTGGCAGAGCTAAGCTCTCATGCAATCAAGTCACTGGCACAGCATTCCAAGCGTCATAATAGCGAATAGCGGTGTTCACTCTTCACTCGCACATAGGATCCGATCCTGTAGGCGAACCAGTGAACGAAAAATTATGAATTTAAAAAGTTAATCTCGCCACTATGAATTCAACAAGTTCTGAAAATTTGGTATTGATGGGTTTATATATTCTTGAGAAAATTCAAAAATAGTGGTCATTTTGCTATTAGACACATTCTTCACCGGGCGGAATGCTGTGCTGGAGACACTATGAAATTACTGAATCTTCAGCTTCACCGCGCACAAGTTGGGAAGAGGTTAAATAGAGCTTGGCGAGGGGAAGGAAACACGGGAACAGGGGAATATGACGAAGGAGAAGGGGAAGAAAAGGTGATAAAGAGACTAGCTGAAGCTTCGGAATATTACGAGGAAGCTGCGAGAGGTGACGAGAGCGAGTGAAGAGGGAACGGGGAGGGGAGGAGGGAGCGAAGGACGGGAATGAGAACGTTCGAGGAACACACGCACATACTCATACACACAGATGCATGAACACCAACGTAGAGAGTAGAACCAAAGGGGAGAGAGTGTAGGCTGGGGGGAGTAGGGGTAGAGGGGGACAGGGGTAGTGGGGGACAGGGGGACACGGACTCACTGCCTCCTTCACCCTCCAAACCGGAATGACCCTCTATGCACGAGTCTCCTTTCAGTGCCTTCCGGACTCTTCGTGTCAAGTAAAGTTGATAGAGGACAAGGGGGATACTCAATGCCCATTTCATCTATGCTAATTTATGTTAGATCTCGTATGAGAATTAGAGAAGGAACAAATGAGATGAATGACCGAATGGCCGAGAGATGATCGAAAGGTGCGATAAGGAAGAAGACTGCACTAGCTTGTGTCAATGCTGCACAGGGTATATGAATCTCAAGCTACTCGAAGTAAGTAAGCAAGGCGTTGTAAGAAGAGCGACACACGACAGCAATGAGATCGTTGAAAGAGAGAGACTACAACGGGATGACTAGCCTATGAATGGAAGAGGAAGACACTCAACTACCTCCAAGGCGCTCTTTCGTCTTTCTCTTATGTTTACTCTGCAACCAGATAAACAAATACTATTGCAAGAGCAAGGTAGTAGGCGGCAATAGGATTTGAGCGAGGAAGCGAGGGAGGGAGTAGGGAAGAGAGAGGGGGAGAGAGGGTTAGAGAGCGAGGGTGACAGGGTTGGATGGGGCAGAGATTGCATAGATTGAGCAGTATTAAAGAGGGAGGAGAAAGAGAGACTTGCCTGTGAATATGTGCAATCCGATGTATATCATGCGTCGATCGACTCAAACTCGACTGTTCCCTGGCTCCGCCCACTTTCCATGTACCGAAGGCTACTGATCGGTATTGACGACGCGGATCAATTGACGACGACTGACACTTACTCATATCTTAATTTATTGATTTGTATTACGGGATTAAAGATTCCCTCCAACCATCTCATTCATTGCAAGAGATAACCAATTAAGAGCGGTTGGTTGTTTGTGAGAGACAAGAGAGGAATGAAGAGAGACGCAGACAGCGAGAGAAATCTTTGCACTTCTTTTTCTCAGCAACGGCGAAGTTTTAACAAAAAAGGAGAGAATATAAGACTCAGGACATTAAGAGCTATCCAATGACGTGAAAAATGTACATATTGCCTGGAGGGGCCCTTTAAGTGAGAGATGGGTGAAGGAGCGAACGTGTGAGAACTGAGGATGAGAGAAGAGGGAGAATCTACACGGATAGAAGGGAGGAGTGGAAAGAGTAGTGGAGGGAAAGAAGAGAAGCGACTTGGACAAGAAATGGTTGACATATGTTTATTGTTAGATGGAGTGGACATGAAGAGAAGGATACTGAGACATGAGGGAGTTAGAGGATGAGAAGATGGGAGGGAGGCAGGGAAGGGATTACGGTACTCCGGAAGATGGGAGGGAGGCAGGGAAGGGATTACGGTACTCCGGTTTCCTGGCGGAACACCGGTCGCAACTTCTCCGGAACACCGTACATAACACGCCCGGTGTTCCGGCCATGTTCTCCGGTGTTTCGAAATACGCCTTGAAAGAGTGAGGCTATTTTAATTGAGGCTATGTATCCCAACAGTGCAGTCTAGCCCAGCCGGGTTTACGCTGTAGTATGAATGGAGCACCACCGGTGTTCCGACAAAAATTTCGGTCTCGTACTACTTCCGTTGCACCGCTGGTGCTCCGGTACGCCAGCGGTGTTCCGGTAGGAGACCGGAGTAGGCTGAAAGGGATGAGATCAGAGAAGAACACACACAATACACAATGCAAACTAAAGTAGATAATGTTATAATTTTCTTTGTGTGCCTTTATTTTTAAGAAGTATTTTGCGTACTTTCCCAAGTTATTAGAAAGGCGCGTCTATCTTACTATATATAATATTAGCTCTGGTTTTGGGTATTAGCTCTGGTTTTGGGGATGCAGAAATTTCCACACAATCTTACTGGAGACTTTTTTCAGCATCTGATTTGATTTTCAGTATTGGTGATCATCTGATAAATAGCTCATTGTCAGATTATGCAGAGTCAGAATAAACTATTTTTGTTGGTTTTCATCAAAAAGCTCCTCCACCTAGCGGGGTTTGAACCCGCACACCTCCGCTCTATAGTCAATCAGCTTCCCAATTGAGCTAAACTGACACAGCGAGGATTATATTATTGACGAAAAAGTCGACTCATTCCTACTTTGTCTGCAGTCTCTTCATACCGCTTCGCTCTCTCGTCGGAGGTAGGAATGAGACGACGGACGGAACATTTTCCTCAACCATACATGACTGCAATTGACGCCGTGCGGCCTATTCGCGCCTGTTTCTTCGCATTGATAGCGAAGCTTATCGTTGAGAAAAGATATATTGGTAGAATAAACGTAGAGGAAATCGCTCTGGGAGGTGTTTTATATGGAGTGGAGGGGTCTTGTACTGCGAAAGGTTAGAGGAGCGAAATTTTGAAGAATTTCGAGGGATAGTTTCTAAGACGTAATGATCAACTTTCTCTCTGTTTCATTCTCTCATTCTCTCTGTTCCCCTCGCGCGCGGTCGGCTCTCCATTTCGTCTGTCATCTGAGTGCCCCACGTCTATTCAATCGCGGAAAAGAGGATGGATCCTCCCCCCTGAAGACTTGGAGCACGGGGGGAGTAGCTCCAAACGAGGATCGAGAGGACTACTCAAGATTCTACGGCAACTCGGACTGAGTGGGTTTTTGAAG
>LS882693.1:417616-444180 GCA_900490955.1 Micoletzkya japonica | reverse complement strand
TGATCAACTACCGAAACCCAGCTGGGGGAAATTCTAGGAAATTCAAGAATGTGGTGTAGAGGAAGGGTTATGAAAGGCTAGCTAAAGGGAAGGGAAGAAAAAAAGCCTCTCTGAAGCAGTGGAACGTTTTGGCAACACTACACAGCCGGCCTAAGCAAAACACATCGTTCAGATAATGGATATTGAAAGGTATTATACATAGTTCAGATCGATGTGATGTATTCATTTATTTAGCAGGGGGTTGTACTGCATTCGGGTAGAGAGGGGGAAGCTTTTGAGCAAAGCAAATGGTTGCGGGAATAGTTTCTACAACTGAAAGTTGAAGCAAAATGAATATCTAACTGCCTGTTCGGAAAAGGTCAGTCAGCTTTTTAAGGGGTTTAAAATGCGTGGTACTTAGGTCCCTATCAATAGGAGAACTCAATAAGCTCCGAAAATTTAGTGCAGATTGTTTGAGCTTTTGAGAGAAAAGAGAATAGTTTTCAATTCGCTATTAGACACATTCTCAACCGGGTGGAATGCTGTGGTCAGATATTTTATAACGAAAACCAAAGCGATATAAAGGAAGTGCAAAAGAATTAGGAAGGAGGGAACTGACGCCTTTTCGTCGGTTTAGACAATATAAATGGGAAAGGAGAGGGAATCTTCAAAATGTTTTAAAATTCAGTACAGATGAATTTAATTCGCTGTGCTAAAGAGTAAGTAGGCAGAGAAGTAGTTCTAAAAGATTCCAAGAGTGTAGAGCAGTGATAAGATCAAAACATAAAAGATAAGATCAAAACATAAGGTTAAAGAAATTGGTTGGGGAAAAGGGTAGGAAAATAAAAAAAAAGAAAGATCGAGAATATGTTGATGGGAGGTTGTGAATGAGAGGGAAGGGATCAAAACGTCAGTCATTCAGTTTTTTTTTAATTTCGATATTATTGCATTTTTTCACTTTAGTAAGTGCATAATGTAGGGCTAGGCAGATAATGCACTTGGGACATGCCAGTCGGGCGAAGCGCCGCGAAGCCCGGCTGGTCACAACATAAAAGAGATTGCAAGTATTCCTATCAAAGAAGCGTTGTGCAAGAGCAAAAGCAGGAGAATGAGAAAGGGGAAGAGTCTCGAAGGCGAAAATGGATACTTGATGATGGAACACGAGAGAAAGGCATGCAAAAGTTTGAAACGGAACAGAAGAAGAGAACGAGTGAGAAACTGGAGAAGAGGAGGAATGAATGAAAGAAGAAGGAGAAGTTAGGACAGAAGGGGAACATGGACACATACTACTAATGAGATCAAGATGGTAAGAAGGGAATTGAATGGAGACACTTGGAACACATTGAAAACAGGCACGAAGTGAAGCTGCATTTGATGATTCTCTAGGTATTGAATGACTGATGGAAGAGGAGGGGGACTAATAAGCACACTGCAGTCCTGCCCTTCCCCTCTCTCAGACAGAGAAAGAGAAGCATTCCCGGCCTGCTAATGCTTGCGAGTGTAGACACACGTGTGTAATGACACACGAAGACATCGGCTGATGAAACAACACCTAGTGACTCCATTCACTCCTTTCACTCCATACAACACACATCCACAATCTCTAAAATCCCCCCTCAAGAACCATTAGTCGTTGAACCATTACAGCCGCAGCTTATTCCATCTTTATTCATTTCCACTCACTCTTTTTCATTCATTCCGTGATTGAACTGATGAAGGAGAATATACAGGGAGACTAGTAATATGGAGAAGAGGGGTACCGTGGGTTGAAGTAATGATGAGGAAGTACGGTAGATAGAGGTATAGGATACGGTATGGACTGTATTTGGAAGGAAGAAGAGTAGAGGACATAGAAACACTGAAGGGATGAGAAGAAGTGAAGCGAATGAATGGAGGGAGGATGGGGTTATGAATGCATGGGCTTTACAGGTGGTTGGAGAATAGGGAAGAGGGCAGGGAAAGAGGGAAGGGAAGGGAGGGGGGAATGATGGTCATAGGGGAAGAAGAAGGTAAGGGAAGATTAGTGAGCAATAGCATGGAGAAGAATTGGGGGAAGTGTGAAGAAGGGGAGAGACAGGAGAAATGGGAGTGGATAAAGAGAGTGAGGGTGATAGAGGAACACGCACAAAAATATGTATAAAGGATTGAATGTATTGGGAGTAATGTATAGCTTGGAATACACAAATGTATACGCACGCATACACTGGACTCATCCCAATACATTCATTGTATTCTCTGGTATACATCAATGTTGTAAGGGTCTCTTTTAACGCTTTCAATATATTCCATATTATACATATTTTTTCTGTGTGAAGAGGGGGAAAGAAGGAGGGGGGATAGAGGGTTAAGAGGGAGGAGGGATATGTAGAGGGAAGATACTCGAAGATCCCAAGATACATCTACTTGTTCACTAGTACCGCAAGGTAGAGGGAAAAGAACAAACTATTCATTCGACCGCTACCTCCCTTCTACTCTCTCCGTGCCCTCTGCAGTGCCTTCCACTCAACTCTCTTTCCCTCCCCCCTCTCCCTTCCCTCTTCCCAACCTTCGTCAGTGTCTAGTTTTCAAGTGACTATTCTCATCTTTTTCTCCAATCGTCGTCCACTTAGTTCATTCATAACATCACAATACAAACAAAGCGGACCACTGGTTGATCATATTATATTTATTTCTTTTTCCTCAAATCGGTAGCAATAACTGTTCCTTCTAACAATAGAGATTAGCGATACTTTTCTAAACACACAAATGAGCGTGCAAATACTTGAGAGAAAGTTAAACAAAAGAAGAGAGAGAATAGACTTGGAGAGCAGGTATCATAGGACGCCATCTCTCATACATAATAACAATTGTATCCCAATTTCCTGACTCGAGCCAATTTATGGCGACAAATGGGACAAATATGGACAATATCAGCAAAGAATGAGAGGAAACAGGGAAGAGGAGTACAGGGCCATAAGAGAAGAATAGAGAGAAGGAGGAGGGAGAGACAGGCGAAGAGACCGAATTGCTCCTTGATCTCTGTCTCAATGAGACCCTGCAGGGGTACGGTATGGTTGAGGAAAATGTTCCATCAGTCGTCTCATTCCTACTTCCGGCGAGAGAGCGAAGCGGTATGAAGAGAGTGCAGACAAAGTAGGAATGAGTTTACTGACGGAACTTTTTCGTCAATATTATGTGGAGAGGAGAGTCTAACTTACCCTGCAACGGGAACAGTACACGATGGAGGGAAGTTTATCGAAAGTCAATCGAGGCGTCCATGGCTGGGAGAGACTCTTGAGCACGTCTTCCCTCCTTCTAGTCGCATCCTTTATCCGAGCCTCCTGTGCTCTTCTCTCCCCTCCATCCCCTGTCCCTTCTCACTCTCAGATCAATGGTAGTCAATCCAGCAAATCCCCTTCTGTATACGGGAGTATGAAGAGTCAACAACTTTGTGCTTCTCCTTCGTCCCTTTCCCTTCTCTGCCATAGTCATCCATCTCCTACCGTACCTCAGTGCCAATCGAATCTTCTTCCTTAAGAGGCCTCTCCAGGCAATATCTACCATATGTATTTTTCTGACATCATTGGATAGCTCTCAATGTCCTGATTCTCATACTCTCTCCTTTTCAGTTGAAACTTCGCCGTAGCTGAGAAAAAGCTGTGCTATGATTTCTCTCGCTGTCTGCGTCTCTTCATTCCTCTCTCGTCTCTCTCAATCAATCATCCGCTCTTATTGTCGTTCCTCGTATTCAAATTTTCGTTCCGCGCATTCTTGATTGGACTTGCGCTATATAGCATAAAGTGTACAGCCAAAAGTGCACATATGTGCGGTAAACAACGGAAGACGGAATCATTACCGTAGGAACGCAAATTTGAATGTGAGGTTCGGCAATAATTGGTTATCTCTTGAAATGAATGAGATGGTTGTAGGCCCCTTTAGCCTACCGTAGTCTTAACTAACGTAATCACTTACGCTTTTCTTGTTCGATGTCTTCCGATAACAAATTCAATGAGAGATAAGATAGCTCCAAGGGAGACAGCGAGAGTGAGAAGGACGAATAGATCCCTCATGGAGGAGAGACCAAGTCTATCGGGGGACTTGGTAGCCTCTCTCTCGCAACTCACTCCTTCCACTCCTATCCATTTGTGATCCAACGACTCCATGACACCACCTCCAATTCCCCCACTATGCATGCCTTCCGTTCGCCCAATCGCTCACTCTCAGCCATTCTCAATATCTCCGTAGTTATATGAGTAGTCCATGGGGAGTTCTTCTGTAGTGCCACTCCATAGGCAGAACGACCAAATAAAGACCCTCTTGGTCTCAGATCGCATAGACGGGAAGCTTCCCAATCAATGCGGGTTGAATCCCATATGAAAGCATCCAGAGTACTGTAACTATCAATGGTTAAACGTGAAAGTCTTGATTAATGTTACATTATTCAACAAGATAATAAAGTGTAACCCTTTGAGTAGAGCATTGATTGCATCGTCGACCTTCTCCACATTGTGTGCTTCCATCTTACGAAACATTGTTGATAATTCAACGTGTCGTTTGAAGTATTGATAGACATTCGAGTTGAGAACTGTTCCAAACGAGAAATTGGCTGAGGGATTGCGAAGCTGAGAGGACAGTGGATAGAGGGGAGGGAAGGGGTAGGGGAACCCGGGGGTCCGATATCCCAGTGAGGCTCTTCTCTGGCTGGTCCAGAACTAGGAAAGCAGCCAGATTAGCTGTATACGAAGCGATGACTATCATGCAGAATCCACACCAAACCACAGCCAGCACTCGAGCCGATCCCGATCGGGGGGTTTCTGAGGGAAAGAAGGGAGGGGAGGGGGGGAATAAACCACGACTCACTCTCCGACACCCCACTGTTCAGTAGTACTCCCCACACAAACCACATGGCTTCACTCAATCCAACCCTCTCTTCAATAGTTCGTCCCGCATAGGGAATGTCTTGTCCCACCTCAATGTCTCCCTCTCTCAATCTCTAAGTGATCTCTGACCATGTAGAATGCTTTGAAGGGCGAGTAAGCATCGAGTAGGAATAGGACTATTCCAACAGCGACGACGGAGAGAAGTAGAGTTATCCAGAGGGAGGAGTGGAGGGGTTGGAGGAAGGATTGCATGGGAGAGGCACGTGGAGTCTAAACAAGCATCTCTCACTATCTCATACTAGGAAGTTGACCTCAGCGAGTCTACTCCATTCACTACTCCATAATGAAGAACTTACGGCCTTCTCGACTATTCGTATTCCATGATATAACCAAGGTTCGGAGAAGTCGACGAATTGTTCTCTTTCGGGATTGATTGTGATGGCTCCGATGGCCATATCCGCCTTTTCTTCTGCCTGTTCTCCTTTCATGCTACACTCTCTGTCTAACCACTCACCAACTGTTTAATTGCTCCCGTTAGATTATACCCTCCAGAAGAAGAGGCAGAGACACTTCCATAAGAGGACACGAGCATAAGTTGGAAGGAGAATGAAGTATCGAGGAGATATGAGGAAGGAGTTGAATTGGATTGAGACGGCTGAGAGGATAACGGGTTGATCAGAGAGGAGAGGATGATACCTGAGAAAGCCGAAGCAGAAGGTCTATTGCATAGCCTGTACAACATGAAAACAGCTTACTGTTCTCATTTATACAAGGTTGCCATGATCCCGACTGGAAAGACCGTTGTCATTTGGGTACTGTAGCTATCTAACTGACTACGGGGATGGAGGGATGATGGTTGTAGGTGACAGCTACGAGAGAGAGTGATTTGCAGTGGGAAGGGGAGGGGGAGGAGACGGAGTATACGAAGGGAGGGTCTTCTACGACGAGGACTCGAAGGGAACGGGGGAGGGTTATCTCGAAGGGACGATGACCCCCAGGCCAGACTATCGAGAGGGGAGACAACTGCATACTATCGACGTGCTGAGAAACACACTTACTGTCGATTAGGGATACACAGACGTTGGACTAGCTCGAATTATTGTTGGTGAGTTAACATTCATTTCCGCATAAATATCTAGGTCTACTCTGATGGATGTTTCCGCAACATTTTCGGAATTATTCCGGATACATCGGGAATTCATTCCCGAAAAATTTGCGGAATATCCTGTAATCTTTGATTGTCTCAGTGTATAGCGGAATAAAATATCACAGCATTCCAAGCGTTCTAATAGCGAATAGCGGTTTTCGTGCATACGATCCGATCCTGTAAGCGAACCAGTGAACGAGAAATTATGAATTTAAAAACTTAAGCTCGCAACTATGAATTCAACAAGTTCTGAAAATTTGGTGTTGATTGGTTCAGCTATTCTTGAGAAAATTAAAAAAATAGTGGCCATTTCGCTATTAGACACATTCTTCACCGGGCGGAATACTGTGATATAAGGCGGAATACTGTGATATATTCCGAGAGGGGACAGAGAGCGTGCAAAAATGAGAGAACTAAACTCATTTTAGAACCAAAGCAACTGACGGTCCTGATTATTCCACTATACCCCAGCCTGGATAAATAAGTTCCATTCAATGCCTCACCATCATTCCCACAGGATTTGGTTGTCTTTCTACAATATTGATTATATTGTAATCTACAAGTTCCCTTTGACATTGAGAGTTGAATTGAATACTGGCAGTCCTTGCAGAACACATAGCACTAGAAAGGGATGCATACCGTATACATAACAAGTACAAACTGATATATCCTCGGAGCATCCTCCTCATTCCACTTCTCGTTCCTCTTCTCACATCCCTCTGGAGGTTCTTCCTCTCCTGTTACAGATGATATTGCCTTATGAAGAACAGTGAGAGAGTCTTTGAGTGCTTGATTTGGAGTAAGATTTAGTTCTGGACAGAGTACTCCTACAACGAATACCGTAATCCCATCAAGTACCGTATTCCACCTGAGGGCACATTGGGTGCTGCGCATGCATCCTCGTTGGTTATCCAAACCTTTCCCTTCGTAAGCCATTCCGCACTCTCGAAGACTCTTTGGGCATCTCGTTTACTGAAGAGAGAAGAGAATGGGGGGGAGGGAGATGGGAAGAGATGGAAGGGGAACGGACATGGCAAAGAAAACGATAATGTTTGAAGTGATATCGACGAAGTGATGAGAGAGTGAAGAATTGAGGGAATCCGACTGGTCGAGAAGTATGGAACGCTCTATCTGATCGACGACTACAATGCATTCCTCTCAACCTACTCGTATCTTGTACTGCTTAGCATGTGAAGTGAATCGTTGAATGAAATGTCTCCCATTCGAATCTCTCCTCATCGTTATCAAAGAGACTTGACTGTATTCCAGGAACAATAACAACTTGCTGATTACTTTAGCTTCATCAGCGAATGAAGGAGTGGCTGAGAGAACGGAGGGATAGAGTCTCTGAAGGGAGGGGAGATGAGGTGGAGAAGGGAAGCACTACCTCCTTGCTTAACTCGGCTTCTCTCAATCCAACGGTGATGGTGGGTACTCGATACAAGCCGAGTGCGAAAGCAGACGAAGAGGCTAGTCTGAAGAAGGAAGAAGAGGGCGAGGAAGAGAAGAGGACAGTGGCGAGGGACGAGTTGAGGCCACTCACACACAACGTCTCACTCATCATCTGCGAACTACTGAAGAACCTTCACCATCTCAATAATATGCTAATATGCGTACCTTCTGTTCAGAGCACCAGCATCTACTATGTTCAGGTGTACACTTGTATTCCCAACCTGTATTATCGAGCCGTTGAATTCTTCTAAGAGGTAACTCTGAACACAAAGATTCCCTTGAAATAAGAAAGGACACACACCTCAACGAGGGTGCGCATTCTTGTGAAGTCTTCTCCGAATATTAAAATAGAAATGGAAAGGGAAAAAGAGACCCGAAGGAATGAGGCCAATAAGAAGAAGCACATGAGTTTTGGGGGCATTCTTATGGGGTTAGGGGGAGAAGGAGGAAAGGAGGGTTGATTACACGGGAGGGATTCGGAGAGTTAGTCCCTCCTTCTAACCACTTCAACCCCTCTCTGTCTTCTTCGCCATTATCGAGAAAACAACATTTCACAGAGAATAAAATGGGTGACTTCTTAGAAATATATTCTATCTTGCACGGAATATCCTAAATATTGTAATTGAGAAAATTTGTAATTGTTCTAGGGATTTTACTGATATTTTCAAATATGATTTGTGAATATCTATGAAACTGAAGAGCTCTGCAAGTGTGGCAGGCATTGAGGAGCAATGAAATATTCGATTATATTTTTGATACTACGGTAGGAACATCCTAACTCAGTTTGCAATAGATTTTATGTGTCCTACTGTAAGCGAACGAATCAAATGTCGTGCTTCAAATGTGGTAGGTCCATTTTAGATGGAAGTTTTACCTGATTTTAGTGTTGTTTTCCTTCTTAGACTTTGTGAATCATGTATTTTGCAGTTATCGGTTCTTCCTCACTCAATCGATGTCCATCCCTAATCTTCTGCAGTCCCTGCAGACCGAGTAAGAGCGTTTATGAAGAAGCATTGTTATTTCCTTTATTTCAGTTCAAAGCAACGTCAATCTTCCTTACAAACTCTTCAACGACAACGTCTTCTTGGCATAACTGATCCGGAAATCGTTTGCGGAATGTCACCTCGGTGTATTTGGGTTATTCGATATTTGAGGACGGAGGACATGCAATGGTAAACCAATAAATAATTAATAGTTAGTTTTGTTTATTCTTTTTGTGGAATTTGTTGACAAGAGCATTTGGACAGGTTGTATGTTCCAGCCTCGCTCTAGGAATGCAATCAGGACTTGTTGGCCTGCTCACAATAAATCCGCAAGGACGCGTCTATTTTCCTCCGTACGTTGTTTTCCTTTACTTCTTTTACCTTGTTGTTGAAGAGGAATTCAATTGGATGGTCCTATCATCGATCTTTCATGGACCGATGATCCTCGTCTGCTCTTCTCTTCGCATGGGAGAGGCACAATTCGAGTAAGGGAGTACTAAAGTTCACTTGAGGGGTTTATCCGCCTTTATTATTATTATTATCTTCATTTCAGGCATGGGATGTGGAGTACGAAAAAGCTCTAGACGAATGGGATGCGAAAAGTAGAATGAGTGTTCTGGATTGGGGGAAGAAAGGAACATTGATTGCCACTACTGATGATGGAGCATTTCTTATCGATATGAGGTATATTCGAGTATTGGAAGGGGGCTGGATGTGGTGTATATATAACGAACTATCTGAGAGGATCGACCTCGCTGGAACGTAGCGACAAAATGTTTCCCAATTCGGATGAAAACAAGTTTCCTGGAGTGACCTTTTGTGCTCTTCACGATGGTTGGAATGCGGACAACTGAAAAAGAAAATGCCAACTCGGAAAACCGAAATTGGACGACCCGGAAATGGGGACTGGGGTGAGACAACTCGGAAAAGGACAACTGGGGAAATCGAATTTTTTTAGCTGTACCCAAACCACTAATCTGTACTCAAAAGAAACTAAGCTGCACACAAAAGAAAAACTAAGCTGTACCCAAAAGAAAAGTGTGGAACTAAGCCTAAGCAAGAAAAAAAAGGTAATAGTATCTCAGTAATTTTTACATTGGTAGTGGAAGAAGATTACCGAGTTGTCCTTTTCTGAGTTGTCCCTTTCCCAGCTGTTTTTTCCCTATCCCAACCCCATTTCCGAGTTGTCCAATTTCGATTTTCTGAGTTGTCCACACACCCGATGGTCAGGGTCCCAGGTCGTGAAAAATTTCTTTCTCGAGACATGACAAAATAACCCATTTTTCGCTTTAAATTGCATAACTTTTGATGCAGACATGCTAGAGAGCTCCGGTTGGCGCCGTTCGATGGAGAATTAAAAACTGTTTTAGAAACTGCCTTTGCAACTTGAAAAATTTGAGATTGGTTGTGCGTACCACTCATTTGAAAAACTAATCATCTCTCGATTTTGTTAAAATCTTAAGATTTCGGGCCTTTAAGGTTTCGGGCCAGCATTTTCAACGCCATATTCGGATTTCTGGGGTAATTTTACTCCTAAAAAACCGTGAACGTAAGAAATAAACACTATCCCGATACTCATTTGATCTCCTCAAAGACAACCCTATAGAAGCAGCATCACTATGTTCTCCCCGTTCTCTACTCCCTCATTTTCTTTGTATTTGTGCTTTAACAAGCTACTTGGGGTTTTTTGATGAGATGAAATGAATATCGCGATCGCGTTTATTTTTTATGTTCACGGTTTTCTAGGGGTAAATCGACCCCAGGAGTCCGAATTTGGAGTTGAAAATGCTGGCCCGAAACTTGAAAGGCCTAAATTAGAGCATTTCTGACTCCAGGTGTTGTGCTCTTCCTCCAGCATAATAAAACAGATGAAATTTCATCTTAAACCGTGAATTCAAGGTTCTTTAATATGATGGACGAAAAGAGCGCAAAAATATACCCAAGAAGGTTGTTAGGTCAAGGATGCAAAGAAATGTAGGAGCAGAGCATAGGGAGAGGAGAATAGTGCAGTTCGGTTAGGGCTGTCTTTGATGAGCTGATATGAGTATCGCGATAGCATTTATTTTTCACTTTTACAGTTTTCTAGGGATAAAATGACCCCAGGAATCCGAATATGGAATCGCGAATGCTGGCCCGAAACTTTTAAGACCTACAATTAGAGTGTTTCTGACGCCCGGTGTTGTTATCTTCATCCTGTGCAGACGTTTCAGAGCCGAAATTTCGTCGTAGACGAATAATTTGACTATCGCGAATACAATGGAATAAAAGAGCGTGAAAATCTACCTCAAGTAGCTTGTTAAAGCACAAATACAAAGAAAATGAGGGAGTAGAGAACGGGGAGAACATAGTGATGCTGCTTCTATAGGGTTGTCTTTGAGGAGATGAAATGAGTATCGGGATAGTGTTTATTTCTTACGTTCACGGTTTTTTAGGAGTAAAATTACCCCAGAAATCCGAATATGACGTTGAAAATGCTGGCCCGAAACTTTTGAGGCCCGAAATCTTAAGATTTTAACAAAATCGAGAGATGCGTAGTTTTTCAAATGAGTGGTACGCACAACCAATCTCAAATTTTTCAAGTTGTAAAGGCAGTTTCTAAAACAGTTTTTAATTCTCTATCTTTTTGATGTTTGTTTTTTTTGAAATGTTTTACGACCTGGGACCCTGACCATCGTGAAGAGCACAAAAAGGTATCCCAGGAAACTTATTTTCAAGAGGATTTAAAAACATTTGCCGCTACGTTCCACTACAATTGAAGAGAGGTCGACTCTCTCAGATAGCGCGTCATATATAGAGAGAACATTCTTTGCTTGTTGAGTACTGTGTTTATTGCAGATCTGGTCATTCTCAATCGAGAATTGGCAGTGGAAAAGTGAGTAGGGCACGATGGAGTTATGGAGACAAGTCAATCGTCCATTGGTTTCCATTCAATGGAACTCCTGCTAATTACGATATTCGAATGCTAAGACGACCAATGAAGGAGGGAAATGTACAAGCAAATGGGGTAAGTAGAGAGGAGACGGATGGGTTACGGTATTCATGGCGGAACTGTGATTTCTTTGTAAGGTTTTATGGTATGCACTGCTGTGTTTCAGGATAGGAGAGTGAAATAGACAGAAGTAAATATTGTAGTGTGAAGATGTGCAATGTTCGGACGATGGGGGGATACTGTATTCGAGTGGACAGAGAGATGTCTGTGTGTGGGATGCATACTCTCTTCAGAGACGCTCCCAATTAAAGGTCAGACCGGGGACACTAAAAAGAGACACTTTTCTAGACAGCAAGCTTTTTGACATTTCAGTATTGTTTGCATTTTTTTACAAAAATATTAATTTCTAAAAAGTGAAAGTTTGAAAATAAGAAGGTTATTGAGTTGGTGAAGTCGAGTCGTGGTAAGAGTGAAGGAGGTGGTAGATTCCACTCATCCCTATGCCAATCCGGTCATTCCTCATTGCTCGCTATTCCCTCGCATTCTACAGTAATCCTCGTCGACGTTTCACATACGGTATCTCTCTTTGTTATACCGTTGTACGTCCATCTCTACAGGATCGTGGATACCTTCCCAATCAACTATCTACTCTTTCTGCTCACTCCCATACAGTACGATCGACTGTCTTCGATACATCTACGCTTGAGGTAACAGTTACTTCTCTTGAATATTGAATATTAAAATCTTCAGTTGTATTCTGGAGCAATGGAATTGATCAAATGGAAGAAGAAAGAGAATAGGGAAGAGGAGGAAGAGACAGAGGAAGACTCATGGAGTGACTGAAGGGAAGGAAGAAGAAGAGAATGGAAGGAAGTGACCTGTGACCTAAGACTCACTAATAGTCATGGTAATATGAGTGTGGAGGGACGGGGGACGAGAAGGGGAGAGGGTTACTGTAGGAGAGGGGATACGGTAAGAGGAAAGGGCAGGAATAACAGTAAGGACATGTCTCCACAATTGTTCAACGAATAAACCAAGACTTGTTTATACTATGCGTTTACACGACACTTTCACACTCATCTCCTTACTTACATCTTCACCTTCCCTCTCCCTCCCCTCGTCCCTCCCTATCCCTCTCTCCCTTTTACCCCCTCTCCCTTCCCATTCCCTCCCATCCATGTGTCAGTCATGTCGTGTAGATATTACAACTGTCCATGAGAGTGACGAGTATCCCTTACTTCGTAAGGTCTCTTCTCTCGTTTCGACCTCTTTCCTATCTTCCCTTTTCATCCCCTTTCAATGTCTCTGGGCCCTCTTCTTATCCTTCCACCTCAATTCCACTCCATCAGCTGAATTACGTGAATGCCTCATCCTCTATACTATAGAAAGTGCTAAGGGTTTTCGATGATACGTAATAACTTTTTTCATTATTATTCGATTTTCAAAAATCTTTTTTATTCGAAAGGTCTAATTTCGGATGGAACTTCTAAGACCTTTTTTCAACTTTTTCGAAGTCGTAAACATGAAAAGCCTGTTTGAAATTTCAAAGTCGATTTTCAGTTCAAATTTCAAAATTTTTCATCTTTTAGTTATCATTTTCGGATTCTACGTCCAAAAGTACGTATAGCCACCAAGATGACCTCGGCGATTTCTCAAAGCCGAATTAGCCCCGAGGTGTCAAAGTTGGCTTCGAAAATTTCCCTTTTTTCCATGGACACTTAAATTCGATTTTAAAAATTTCATCGGGGTCAATTCGTACGAAACTTGGCACACGTCCTCTGTAGGGCTCTGGTCACCCAGCGCACTAAAAATCTAAACTTTGCTACACTCAATTCGCAAAATGTGAACCTCGGGGCATATTATAATTTTAGCATGAAACGCTAGGCTTTCGGCGATCGCATATTCGGATTCTGCATCATCGACTTACCCTAGAACGACTGTTCCCCCGTTGCTAGGTGTCCACTTCAAGCTTCAGTTTCAAATTGAAATTCGAAATTTTAAATTTGATCAGGCTTCGCACCCAAGCGTTTTCGCTACTTCTTTCTGCTATATATCGCTTCTCCAGGTCCAAGAAGGCTAGAATATGTCTACTCTCCATAACTAAATTTCAATTTTGCTTAAAATTCGGGGTGCGAACTTTCGACTCCTCGGCACTTCGGCAAACCTTTCAATTTTTGGTACTAGCAAGGAACTCTATGGCTCTTCCGATGCCAGAATCGAATTCTACATCATCTACTTGCCCTATAACGACTGTTTCCCCGTTACAAGGTGTCCAGTTCGAGCTTCAGTTTCAGATTCGGACTGCGAAAAGCGCGCTATTTTAAATTCGATCAGGCTTCGCACCCAAGCGTTTTCCCTTTTTTTTGTTACAGCATAACTCGACTCAAACTTAACGGATTTTCAAAAAATTTGTTTTGATCGAGAGGTCTCCGAAAAACGAGTGGAGCCACGGAGCCGGATTTTGCGATTTCGAAAATCGCCTGAGGGAAAAGCCTGTTTGAAATTTCAACGTCGATTTTCAGTTCAAATTTCAAAATTTTTCAACTTTTAGTTATCATTTTCGGATTCTACGCCCAAAAGTACGTATAGTCACCAAGATGACCTCGGCGATTTCGCAAAGCCGAATTAGCCCCGAGGCGTCAAAGTTTGGGCCTGAATTTTCGCTTTTTTCCATGTAACTTTCGTGAAAGTTAACCAATCGTCGTGCGGTTTTCACCAAAAGATATAGGACCACCAGACGAATCTATCGGCACCGGGTGTGCACCGAAACTCCTCCAGACGGCCCTCGACGGTGACGTCAAACTTTTTTCTCACTTAAACTCGATTTGCAAAAAATTGGCCCAAGCTTTTCGGACGAAACTTTGGATATAGCATCGTTAGGAGGCCGTTCAACTATCCCCCAACTTTCAGCGAAATCTATCGACGAAATTTTGAAATCCGTTTTCGGGGCATTTTTCGGATTCAGGATGAAACGCTACGTGTACGAGGTTGCCAGAATCGGATTCTACGCTACCAACTTACCCTAGAACGACTGTCCCCCCCTCACTAGGCGTCCACTACAAGCTTCAGTTTCAAATTGAAATTTCGAAAACGCGCCGATTTTGAATTCGATCAGGCTTCGCACACAAGCGTTTTCGCTATTTCTTTTTGTTGTATATCGCTTCAGGAGCTGTTGCAAGGCTAGAATGCATCTATTCCGCATCACTAAATTTCAATTTCACTGAAAGCTCAGGGTGCGAAATTTCCTCCTCGAAATTCCTTCAAACTTAAAACATTGCGTGCTCTACCTATGCAATGACCAGTATACGAATGCACCATGCACCAAGGGGAATACATTTCCTGCGATGGGGATGAGGGTACTGCAAATATCTCGCCCGAGTAAGATAAACAAGCTGCTAGAGTAAGCGAGTGCCACGCAAAACAAGTAAGCAAGTGAGTACCGAGCAGAGGTCGAATGCATTTGAAACGATCGACATGCAACACACAGGTGCCGCGCAAAAAATATCGTAAAGAAACCAATACAAACGTCATTAGAAGGAATAGCCTTTACGCCAGGCTCCTTGTTTGCTCGATATTACTACCACCATTGTGATCGAGGTAGACGATTCACATCAATGGGAGCGGATTCCCTTTGGCCAAGCCTTCCGTCAGAGTTTTGGTATCATTATTACTGGGAAGTGCGGTAGCTGTATGTGCTATTATACAGGTAAATACAAACGCCAATACTCAGAACCACCGCAACAAAAACATGCAAGGCACTCAAACACACCAACAGTATAGACGAACTAGGGTTCAGGCAAGACATTTGAGTAAGAAAAGGAAAAAAAAAATTAAAGATGGGGATGGGAATGGGGAATAGGGAATAGGGAGGGCATGGTATGAAATGCAATTAGTAGATGTGGTACGAGTAAGGGCTAGCTACCTGAGTAGTATGAGTTGAAAGGGACAAGGAGTGGGACGGGGGGGGGGGGGGGGTAAACACGAGTCTCCCATCTTCAACTGCTGAATGGTAACGGACGAATGGAAAAAAAAACTGAATAGAAGTCTCGTTATGTGCAATTAGAAAGTGTAGCCAAGCAAGCATCTACTTTTATTTAGAAATAAAGTTACTCTGGCTTATAAGCGGTAGAAGCAGTAGAATGTTATCCGGCAGATTCGCAAAGGTTTTCGAAATTCGAACAGAGAAAGAATTTAAACGAGAAAGAGATGCAGCATTCAGTTGATGGCTGAATCGAATGACTGAGATGCAGTATTCAATTGATGCCTGAATTGAAAGGCTGAGATGCAGCATTCAGTTTATCGGTCAATGGAAAGGCTGAGATGCAGTATTTAGTTGATAGGTGAACTGAAAGACTGAGATGCAGTATTCAGTTGATAAGTGAATTGAAAGATTGAGATACAGTATTCGGCTGGTTGGGTCAACTGAAAAACTGAGATGCGATATTCAGTAGATGGGTGAATTGAAAGACGGAGATGCAGTATTCAGTTTTTGTCTGAGCTGGAAAACTGAGATGCAGTATTCAGTTGATGGGTCAACTGAAAGACTGAGATGCAGTTTTAAGTTTTTTGGCTGAATTGAACGACTGAGATGCAGTATTCAGTTGATAGTTAAACTAAAAGACTGAGATGCAGTATTCAATTGCTGGGTCAAATATAAGACTGAGATGCAGTATTCAGTTGATCGGTCAACTGAAAGACTGAGATACTGTATTCAGTTGACGGCTGAATTGAAAGACTGAGATACAGTATTCAGTTGATGCCTGAATTGAAAGACTGAGATGCAGAATTCAGTTTTTTTTTGACTGAATTGAACGACTGAGATGCAGTATTCAGTTGCTGGGTCAACTGAAAGACTGAGATGCAGTATTCAGTTGATAGGTGAACTGAAAGACTGAGATGCAGTATTCAGTTGAAGGCTGAATTGAAAGACTGAGATGCAGCATTCAGTTGATGGGTGAACTGAAAGACTGAGATGCAGTATTCAGTTGATCGGTCAACTGAAAGACTGAGATGCAGTATTCAGTTGATGGCTGAATTGAAAGACTGAAATGCAGTATTCAGTTGATAGGTGAATTGAAAGACTGAGATGCAGTATTCAGTTTTTTGGCTGAATTGAACGACTGAGATGCAGTATTCAGTTGACGGGTGAATTGAAAGATTGAGATACAGTATTCAGGTGGTTGGGTCAACTGAAATACTGAGATGCAGTATTCAGTTGATAGGTGAACTGAAAGACTGAGATGCAGTATTCAGTTGATCGGTCAACTGAAATACTGAGATGCAGTATTCAGTTGATGGCTGAATTGAAAGACTGAGATGCAGTATTCAGTTGATAGGTGAATTGAAAGACTGAGATGCAGTATTCAGTTTTTTTGGCTGAATTGAACGACTGAGATGCAGTATTCAGTTGCTGGGTCAACTGAAATACTGAGATGCAGTATTTAGTTGATAGGTGAACTGAAAGACTGAGATGCAGTATTCAGTTGAAAAGTGAATTGAAAGATTGAGATACAGTATTCGGCTGGTTGGGTCAACTGAAAAACTGAGATGCAGTATTCAGTTGATGGGTGAATTGAAAGATTGAGATACAGTGTTCAGGTGGTTGGGTCAACTGAAATACTGAGATGCAGTATTCAGTTTTTGGCTGAATTGAATTACTGAGATGCAGAATTCAGTTTTTTGGCTGAATTGAAGACTGAGATGCAGTATTTAGTTTTGGCTGAACTGGAAAACTGAGATGCAGTATTCAGTTGATAGGTGAACTGAAAGACTGAGATGCAGTATTCAGTTGATCGGTCAACTGAAATACTGAGATGCAGTATTCAGTTGATCGGTCAACTGAAATACTGAGATGCAGTATTCAGTTGATGGCTGAACTGGAAAACTGAGATGCAGTATTCAGTTGATAGGTGAACTGAAAGACTGAGATGCAGTATTCAGTTGATTGCTGAATCGAATGACTGAGATGCAGTATTCAATTGATGCCTGAATTGAAAGACTCAGATGCAGCATTCAGTTTATCGGTCAATGGAAAGGCTGAGATGCAGTATTTAGTTGATAGGTGAACTGAAAGACTGAGATGCAGTATTCAGTTGATAAGTGAGTTGAAAGATTGAGATACAGTATTCGGCTGGTTGGGTCAACTGAAAAACTGAGATGCGATATTCAGTAGATGGGTGAATTGAAAGACTGAGATGCAGTTTTAAGTTTTTTGGCTGAATTGAACGACTGAGATGCAGTATTCAGTTGATAGTTTAACTAAAGGACTGAGATGCAGTATTCAATTGCTGGGTCAAATATAAGACTGAGATGCAGTATTCAGTTGATCGGTCAACTGAAAGACTGAGATACTGTATTCAGTTGACGGCTGAATTGAAAGACTGAGATACAGTATTCAGTTGATCGGTCAACTGAAATACTGAGATGCAGTATTCAGTTGATGGCTGAATTGAAAGACTGAGATGCAGTATTCAGTTTTGGCTGAACTGGAAAACTGAGATGCAGTATTCAGTTGATAGGTGAACTGAAAGACTGAGATACAGTATTCAGGTGGTTGGGTCAACTGAAATACTGAGATGCAGTATTCAGTTGATAGGTGAACTGAATGACTGAGATGCAGTATTCAGTTGATGGCTGAATTGAAAGACTGAGATGCAGCATTCAGTTGATGGCTGAATCGAATGACTGAGATGCAGTATTCAATTTATGCCTGAATTGAAAGTCTGAGATGCAGCATTCAGTTGATGGCTGAATTGAAAGACTGAGATGCAGTATTCAGTTGATAGGTGAATTGAAAGACTGAGATGCAGTATTCAGTTTTTTTGGCTGAATTGAACGACTGAGATGCAGTATTCAGTTTTGGCTGAACTGGAAAACTGAGATGCAGTATTTAGTTGAAAAGTGAATTGAAAGATTGAGATACAGTATTCAGGTGGTTGGGTGAACTGAAATACTGAGATGCAGTATTCAGGTTTTGGCTGAATTGAATTACTGAGATGCAGAATTCAGTTTTTTTGGCTGAATTGAACGACTGAGATGCAGTATTCAGTTGCTGGGTCAATTGAAATACTGAGATGCAGTATTCAGTTGATGTCTGAATTGAAAGACTGAGATGCAGCATTCAGTTGGCTGAATCGAATGACTGAGCTGCAGTATTCAATTGATGCCTGAATTGAAAGACTGAGATGCAGCATTCAGTTGATAGGTCAATGGAAAGGCTGAGATGCAGCATACAGTTGATGGGTGAATCGAAAGACTGAGATGCAGTATTCAGTTTTGGCTGAACTGGAAAACTGAGATGCAGTATTCAGTTGATAGGTGAACTGAAAGACTGAGATGCAGTATTCAGGTGATAAGTGAATTGAAAGATTGAGATACAGTATTCGGCTGGTTGGGTCAACTGAAAAACTGAGATGCAGTATTCAGTTGACGGGTGAATTGAAAGATTGAGATACAGTATTCAGGTGGTTGGGTCAACTGAAATACTGAGATGCAGTATTCAGTTTTTGGCTGAATTGAATTACTGAGATGCAGAAATCAGTTTTTTTGGCTGAATTGAACGACTGAGATGCAGTATTCAGTTGCTGGGTCAACTGAAATACTGAGATGCAGTATTCAGTTGATGTCTGAATTGAAAGACTGAGCTGCAGTATTCAGTTGATGGCTGAATTGAAAGACTGAGATGCAGCATTCATTTGATGGCTGAATCGAATGACTGAGATGCAGTATTAAATTGATGCCTGAATTGAAAGACTGAGATGCAGCATTCAGTTGATAGGTCAATGGAAAGGCTGAGATGCAGCATTCAGTTGATGGGTGAATCGAAAGACTGAGATACAGTATTCAGTTTTGGCTTAACTGGAAAACTGAGATGCGGTATTCAGTTGATAGGAGAACTGAAAGACTGAGATGCAGTATTCAGTTGATAAGTGAATTGAAAGATTGAGATACAGTATCCAGGTGGTTGGGTCAACTGAAAAACCGAGATGCAGTATTCAGTTGATGGGTGAATTGAAAGATTGAGATACAGTATTCAGGTGGTTTGGTCAACTGAAATACTGAGATGCAGTATTCAGTTTTTGGCTGAATTGAATTACTTAGATGCAGAATTCATCTCAGTCTCTCAATTCACCGATCAACTTTCAGTTGATGGTTGAATTGAAAAACTGAGATGCAGTATTCAGTTGATCGGTGAATTGAGAGACTGAGATGCGTATTCATTTAGTATTCAGTTCATAGATCAATCTTAAGGCTGAGGTGCGGTATTCAGTTGATAGGTCAGCTGAAAGACTGAGATGCAGTATTCAGTTGATAAGTGAATTGAAAGATTGAGATACAGTATCCAGGTGGTTGGGTCAACTGAAAAACCGAGATGCAGTATTCAGTTGACGGGTGAATTGAAAGATTGAGATACAGTATTCAGGTGGTTTGGTCAACTGAAATACTGAGATGCAGTATTCAGTTTTTGGCTGAATTGAATTACTGAGATGCAGAATTCATCTCAGTCTCTCAATTCACCGATCAACTTTCAGTTGATGGTTGAATTGAAAAACTGAGATGCAGTATTCAGTTGATCGGTGAATTGAGAGACTGAGATGCGTATTCATTTAGTATTCAGTTCATAGATCAATCTTAAGGCTGAGGTGCGGTATTCAGTTGATAGGTCAGCTGAAAGACTGAGATGAAATATTCAGTTGCTGGGCGACAGAAATACCGAGAAAATTTACTACCGTAACCCTTTCTTCCCTTACTACCGTAACCATCCCTTCTCCTACTACCGTAACCCACCTTTACCTTAATGACTCTCCCCTAAGCATGGAAATACACTTGATTGAGTTGTGTTACGTTCACTTTCACGTGTTCTCATCATTTGTTTAGTTAATTAAAAGACGAAATTTCAATTTTCAATTTTTGTTTTTTTATATTTGAAATTTTTTTATTTTTATTTTTAAATTCAACGACTGCCTGAGAGCTGGTGGACTTGGCGGCCAAAGTGCCTTGATTCTCCAAATTTTTACGGCAAAAAGTGCCTTGGTTACGTTGGATCCGACGTACTATTTGATCTATGCCTGAGATGCAGACATCAATTATTGGGAGGGTTGGGTATTTTGAACGATTGAATGACTGATATGCAGATATCAGTTATTCGGTCAATTTACGCGACTATTTGATAATATTAGACTAACGAGTACAAGTTGCGGTTCCATTATTTGATAGCAGACAACGGAACTTGGAGGTCTACTGTTTGATAAGTTTCAATATTAAAAAAATAAATATTTTGACATTTACAACAATTTGAATCCCCTTAATTTTCAGTTCACTTTTACATAAGAACTTTTCTTCTTCATACGTCTGAGATCTTAATTTATCTTATGAAATAATTTCAGATTTTTTTGTAAAAATACTTTTCAAATTAAAAATATTTTGAATATCACATATATCAATATTAAAATTAGCAGCACAATAAATGAACCAGTCAACTGAGCCGGCAGTTAGGCCGGCCTAGTCAGAACAAATAATTCGAAACTGATACATAAATTTTGGACAATCGTACTTATTTTGGACTATACGGAAAACTGTTACAACACAAAATATAACAAAATTTTGTACACTGAGCGAAATTTCACCACCAAACACCACCTAGTGATTCACTCACCACACAAATTTCACCAGCCCGCTGGTGAATTGTGCGTCATTCACCCGCAGGCTGGTGAAATTTGTGTGGTGAATGATTCACTAGGTGATATTTGGTGGTGAAATTTCGCTGGGTGTACTCTTGGCGGTCCTGGACATGAAAACCTACTAATTGTAGGAATAAGTGGATTCTGACAACACATTCTGGCAAGGGAATTGAAGAACAAGAACTATAATACTGCCACTAGCTACTCCTCCACCCTTCTCCTAGAAGTATCCGTTCCTGTCCCCCCTCCATCCCCCCTTCCCTTCATTCCCTCAAATTCAGAAGCATAGCACTCAAAGTGGCGGCTGTCCTGAGATTGTCTTTCACGAAAGAGGATCAGTCTGTGCCTTCGTGTCGCTTGCCTCCGAACCCTCACTTCTCTTCCCTCCCAATTCCCTCGCGCTCCCTCCCTCTCTCTCGCAATTCCCTCCTAATGTTCCCTCGCAGTCCGTCAACTCACATTACCCCTCTACCATGAGTAGATCACTTCGATTGATTCCCTTCCCTCTTGTACACTTCGTTCCCTCTCCCCTCCCCTATTCCCGATTCCTCTACATCCTTCTTATCCCTTCCGTCCCTCTAACCCTCTCTAACTCTTCGTGTCCCTTATTCTCTTCTTAATCTCAAACAGAGACCCTTCCACTTCCTTTATTCCCATTGCTCGTAGTACTCTCTCTAGTGAGTGTTCGTTCTCGTGTCTTGATAACCTTAGTCTCTCTTTATCCCCCTCGTCCCTCTCCCCTCTCCCTTCAATCCTTCCCTGGTTGTGCGTGTATGAAGCCGTTGGGTGTTATAATAGCAGGTAGGTTGAGGGAGAGAATAGTGGACGGAGAGGGAGGGAATGGAGAGAGGGACTGGGGGAGTCCTTTGTTTCCTTTCTCTTCTCTCGGACATAAGCTGCTAATTGTGTGTCCACTACTACGCCAACTCTTCTCGAACAGTCAACAGATATTCCACTACGATGTCCCTCTCAGTACCTGACCCTCTCGATATTCCCTTCCCTCCCTCTCTCCTTACTCTCTTTCTCCTTATTCCCTCCCTTCCCGTATTCCCTCCTATTCTTCCCTCTCCTCTCAAGTCCCTCCAGATGCTCGTCCCCCCAACTCAATTCATTACCATCATCATAAGCAGTGAATCCCCTCCCCACAATCCCCTTTACCTCATTTAATGTAATCTCTCCTTCTCCTTTTCTTCTGTCAACGACGTCGTCCCCTCCCCTTTCCCCTTACCTCGTAACCCTCTCTGTATCCCCTCCCCTCCCTTCTCTCCCCTCGTCTATCCTCTCTTTCCTCGCTTCATTTCTCTTCGTTCACTTTGCATTTGTGTGACTTTATCCAATTCGTCGTTCATCTCTCGTGTCCTTCAGATGTCGTGACTCTCTCTGGCTGCCTCCTGCCTCCCTCTTCTCTCCTCCCTCCCTTTCTCTCCTTCGATGCCTCTTCTTCGACTGGACGACGATCTTGTAATCGAACCAGCGAATGACGATGATGTTGTGTACGGAGACTATAATTCGACGTGAGTCCATTCAGTCATTCAGTGAATAGTATCATAACATTCACTGGTATTCATAGCTTGCACTAGGAGAATTTCATACTCTTTTATCATCTGGTTAATTTCCCTTCTATCTTATAGCAGCTCCATTCCATTGCCTTTTAACACAACAACTAGTGTGGATAAAGAATGAATGCTGATTACGGCATGAATTAGATTGTCTTCGAGCCGCTGAAGGTGCACATTCACAATATCAATAGATCTCATATTACGGACTAATCTCGAAGTATTCTCGCTTCTTTCTTTAGTATAGTCGGGAAAAGCGGAACGTATAATTCGTGATTCCGTCGCTACGGTGTTTAGCGAATTTTTAGCGCTTTGAAAAATTGCCATGTCATTCCAAGACAAGATATCAGAAATGTGGATATTTTTTTGAGATTAGTAACATCTAGACTTTCTCATGATACACACTAGAAGTTGATTAGATCGCTTTGAAAGGCACTGGAATCAGCGCTACAACCGGAACGATTATATCTTCCATTTTTCTCTACTATATTACATGTCGTTTAGGTCACTTTTTTTCTCAAGTCTCTAATGTTATGCTCTGCGGAAACCTTCTTTTTCAATTATTATTTAGTTTTTTTACTAATGAGTTCAATATCATCTGACAACCTTTTTAAGAATGATCCCGCCGAACAGTATCCTAATCAACACAAGCTAATTTGCAAAGCGAGAGAGCAAGCGAGATAGGTGAGAGTCGATCAGGATCGAGCAGGAATTAAAATCCTCTCTCTTTGAATATTTATAAATGTGTTGGTCGTACAGCATCGGATTTCGGCTTATTATAGATTAATATTGCAAATTCTACAATCAAGCAATCAAGATAAAAAGAACAAATTTATTAGAAATGCTCTGTTTTTTTCTCGTTTTCTTGGATATCTGTGTGTAGATTCTTCTTCTTAGGAGGGGGGAGGGGTGCTGTATTTTATGAAGCGTTGAAATTGTGACTAGACATAATGTGCAGCAAAACTAGATACTACTCATAGTTTTTAAGCTGTTGATCTGTAGTTAAAGTGTAGCATATATTATAATAGTTAACTTCCCTATTTGGTTACGCTGGTTTTAGTTACGCAGTAGATTTTAATATACTAATAACATACCATAAAAGAAAAGCTAACTTTCCACATATAGTTTGTCATTAATCAGTTTTAACGAAGGATTTACGTCTACTTAAGGGTCATAGCGTTTTCCTATCTCTCGTCATGGTTTTCGTTTGTCCCACGCCTTTCGCTTGCCTCTCTCTTTTATTCCCAAGCAATTTGGACCAACGAGAAATGTAAAAGATGCAATTGAGATAAGTGTGAGAAACAAAAGGTAACGCGCTTAACTTTAACGGCAGTATACTTTGGTATGATATAAAAAAATTATTTTTGAATCGTCTATGAGCAAAACATCATTAAGATTCTTATACTGAATGATTTAAAAATTATCTTTATTTTTATCTTATTATCCCATTCCTTTCTATATCTTTCGATTTTAAACTAAACAGTGCTGGTCAGCCAAATACGTATGATTTAGAAGGAGGCGAATTCAATGTAGCGTATGAGGAATACGAAATGACTAGCGGACTCTCCCTTGCGCACTCTACCCACTCCCCCTTCCTCTCTCGGTCCTTCTTAGTAGCACTCAATTTGCATACTCTCTCCATCGATATAGTGTGTTGACTAGTCATTCATGGAATGCAACAATAAAGTCCTCGTCTCGCTCCCTTCCTCCCCTTGCTCTTCCAATTCCCTTTCTACCTCTCCATCCCTTCCCCATTCCAATGTCTTCCATGTCTTCTTCATTCGACCCCCCACGTCCTCCCTTCTGTCCACTCTCTCCCTTCTGTTCCAATGGCTCTCCTCATCCCTCTATCCCCTTCCTCTCTCCTCTTCCCCTCTCTCTCTCCCCTCTCTTTCTGTCGTACTCTCTCCTTCCCGAACACTCTCTCATCGGCCCCTCAGAATGACCCTCTAACCCATCCATTCTCGCCCCCCTCAATGATGGACTACCCTTTCACGCTACAACCACTGCTCGCTTTATGACCCCTCTTCCGTTATTTATTGCTTGTCCTTCCTTTTAACTCTGCCTTTTTATTATGGCATAACTACCGCAAATAAGAAAGCGGTAAGAAAATAAGTACATGTCGTAGGAACATACTAATTGAGTTATTACTGGAGTGGATAAGTGATAACAAACGATTTAATTATTAAAAGCTAGGAAATGGAGGTACAAAGTAAAGTATATGGATGAAGTCTCTCCCTCCGTCACTTCTTCCAACAACTGTCATTCCCTCCCGACTTATTCTTCATTCACTTCAACTCTCTGATATATTGCTTTTGCTCTTCTTCACTGCTTCTGTTGAATTCCTTACCTTTTTGCTTCTCTTGACCTGCTTATAGCATAGCTATTCATCCCCACTCTTATTTTTCCTGTTTTTCTTCTTCAAGCTCTGGTCATCTCCTAAATGCAATGAATAATATTCCTATTTGAATGTATCCTTTATAATCAGAGACGCATGAATATTTGCAGCATGGACGGGAGTGCTTCTCCGTCTCGACCGTACATTCGTCTTACTTCACATCTTAAGAACCTAACCCGAGAAGCAGGCACTGATGTGAGGTTGCGGTGTGATGCCATCGGAACACCTCCCATATCATTCACGTGAGGCCTTTGAAGATCTGTTGGATGGGCATTGTGAAATGTAATGCAAGAAAGGCTCAGTCGCATCATTCGCAGAGACAAAATCAATGGCTCGCCTTTCATTTTTATCTAATGCGTACATCTTTCTGACCCGTTCTTCTACCTATATCTATGTATTGCCATAAGAACGCATTCCACCTTCTGTCTGTTCTATTCACAGAAAAATGCCATCTCAAAATAAATAATGGTTAGTGAAATATGCTGCAAAGGGAAGACCGCACTTTCAGTTGGTTGAAGAACGACGTTCCAGTCGACAAGTCTCGTCGAGTCCGTATCAGAGATAAAGACAACTTCTCTCGCCTCGCCATTTCATCCCTTCAAATTCTCGATTCAGCATTCTATCAGTGCATCGCTTCTAACTCAGCTGGATCAGTCAACTCGACAGCTATTCTCAAGGTGATCATACTCTTCCACCCCCTCTCCCTTCGTATCTCTACCATAGTCTCCGACGGTCACTCACTCTCTACTACAATCTAATCGCGTCCTTCTTCTTCCTCCCTCCCACCCTCTCTCTTCGCCTTCCTATGTCTCCCTCATTCCTCCCTCCATTCTCCTTCCAAATGCATTCCTTCAATGCCTCCACATTGTTTCGTAACATCTAGTCAGTCTTCTCATTAGAATGACCAATGCATTCATTCTCTCCCTTCCCTCACAAAGCCGCATCTCTCGCTTCCATCGTACACATCAGATTACTCAACCGATACATTTTCCATTGAGCACTATGCTTATGATCAATATTTTCGTGTTGGGTAGAATTTAGCCCTGAGCCTCTACATAATAGATTATAACAATGTCTTTTTCGGTTATCATTTCTTCTAAGCGCTCTATCGGTGTATCTTCTTCCTTCGCAAGACGACATGTGTCCCTTTGCACCCTTCCCTCCTTATCTCTCGTTCTCCCCCCTACTCTCTCCCTCCCTCTTCCCCTCCTCCCTATTCTCATCAATCTGCCATCTATCACTAGTTGCTCTTCCCTCTATCTCATCTCTTCTTCCATTCCTTCCCTCCAATATCCTCTTCTCCTGGTTTCTCCTCTCCTTTCTTATCCGTTTTCCTTATTCCTCGTAAATCATCCTCTAGCAATTTTTAAGCTGCTCACCTTCTCCGGTCATGTCTAGATAACTGTGAGAGGCAAGGAACATCCAGTGGAACAGATTCCGGCTTTTATTTCACGGTTCTAATAGGAACATCCTGGAGACACAATTAAGCCTGCAGGAGATACATACATACCTGCTGGAGGCAGAACGGGGATACATCCAGGAGCCAGAGTTCGCGCTCGTGCGCTTCACTTTTTCATTTCG
>LS882693.1:376260-416165 GCA_900490955.1 Micoletzkya japonica | reverse complement strand
CACTTTTTCATTTCGAAACTTCGTTGTGTTTTGAGCATTGCTACTTCTGTATTCTGTGTGCTACTTGTAATATTGTTAACATGCAGGTTGGCGAATAGTCGAAAACGACATAATGAACGGACGTTTTAGCGGGAAGACCATTTCCTATGCCCTTCAACATTTTGGTGAATACATTATTCTTCGCTGGTTTTTCAATGCCTACGACCGAAAGGTGAGCTATTATTTCGGGGTGGCAAGTCAAAATATTTTGATTTTCATTATATACCTAGCTCATGTGGAGAACGTCTTTTTCGAATGTAAAGGTACGTAAAGTTGTTCTCCTTATTCTAGTCCACCAAAGCTCTTATTGTTCTAGTTCGACTATTCATTCCAAGATATGCTCCCACCTGTGTTCTTTAAACTTGATAAATTTGTGATTATACTAGCAATTGTTGACATGCATCTGAGAGGCAAGAAGGGAGCAAGAAAGAGCAAAGTATGCATCCAGGGAGTACGGAAGGTACATCCTGGAGACATAGCGCATGCGTGCTACAGAACCGAATATATGCATGCGAACTGTTCCCCTGGATGTATCCAGACATGACCGGAGTTTATCAGTCCGTTTGGTAAGAGTTGTTCACAAACCTACATCGCTATTCTCTTTTTATTTGGTCATACCGTTTTTTTCATATCTATCACCATACCTAAATTAATATACCTATCTGTTTTTTTGGTTCCTTAAATGGCTTCCAACGAAAAGTAACTATTGAGTCCTCCACCATTTCCTGCATCCATCTCTCTTCTTTCCTCCCCGTCTTCCCTATCGTTCCCTCCCATATTCTTCCCCAGCTGTTACTCTTCTCCCTTTTTGTCCCTTGATACCTCCCTCAGACGTAGTCTCATTCATCCCCCCCCCCTCGTATACTCTCTCTTCTCTACCCACCTCACTCCCCCTCTTCTTTCCACCATCCCTTCTCCACTTGTTCATATTTCCCTCGAATACCATTCGCAGCTTCCCTCCCAGAGATATCCAGATGTGTGAAGGATGGCTAATCCTTCCTTATCCATCCTCCCTCTGCTGCCTCCCTCTTCGCTCGATCACTCACCCATCCCTCCCTTCCCTTCCATCTTCCTCCCTTCGCCCTCTTGACCCTCTGTCCTTTCCTAATCTCATTTCCTTCCTTATTCTAGTAATCAAGTGTATTGTTAAGGTCCGTAAGGAGGAGAATGCGTTGAAGAATCGACCGGGTACATCGCGAGAAGGAGAGGATTACGACGACTATCAAGTATGTTGCACTTGTTTTTACACGGGGTTAACCATACCAGAACGTTCACAGTTTTCACCGTGCACATTTCTTTACATCCTTCACTCCGATCAGGATATTCAAATGACTTTCTTGTTCTTGTGCATATAATATCGACAAGTAATCGGTCTTGTGGGATCGGCATCTCTCTAGGGGAGGTCTATCTCCCTATAAGAGGCGTCTCTCCCTCTCTCTCTCTCTCTCTACGTCCCCTCTCCCTCTCAATCAGTCTGCGCTCTCTCTGATACAGCCCTCCCCTATTCGATCATCTGTCGTTCCTTTTGTATTCCATTCATTCGGTCCCCTCTCTACCCTCTTCGCTTTCTTCTTTCTTTCTAATTAAGGTGTTCCACAACCCTCTTTTTAACAACTACTCTTAATCTTTTAACAACTTTAACAACTTTTTAGCAACAGTCTTTAGATTGTTATATGAATCAGAGGATCCAGATTCTGATTCAGACATTCCACTTTTCATATTTTGCGTTTGAGCTTCGCTATCGCTTTAATAACAAACATTTTTCGAGCGAAAGACAGTACAAAATGAGGAGAGCGCAGAGAGTGAAACAATCTACATCCAAATTACAAATCCAATCAAATCCACCCCCCCCCCTTTTCTTCTTCTTCTCACCCGCGGCTGCCCATCCCCATAGAAGAACTGTAAGACAAGCACCATCCCCCTGTCCCCGTAGAAGAGCCCCGGAGCTTCACTATCCTTGCCATCTCCCCTTACCTGCCGCACACCTCACGGTGTATTCGATAAATAAATAAATAAAATAAAAATTGGCATACATGTGCCTTTCCCGATTTTTTAATTTCATACGTAGTCTTTTGTACCTTAAAGGGGAGATTTTAACTCGTTCGCTTTTAGAAAATTATGCCTAGATTATTAAGAGTGATATCTCTTAAGGATATGGACCATCCTCGAGGTCGTCTTCCTCACGAAGAAGAGGCAGACTTGTATTCGGTACCCGATTCAGCCGGAGGGGATGGATACCGAGGAGTGGAGAGTACAGAGCGATGGTTGGATGATATCAAGGTAAGGCACTGAATGGAAGGAGACTCACTCAATGAACAATCGGTCCTGTGGCTCCCTTTCATCTCCCCTTCCTTTCGGCTTGTCTCTCTTCATTTCATTCACAGCCCATCCAATCAAGCCTCTAGCCAAATGCTTTGCATCAAAGTCAACCACATTCGAATTGTAGATCGAGGAAGGACAGTGTGTACTGTATCGAGGGGAGGCGTGTAGGAGTTATCTGTCCGGTAGGCATATTCGGATAACATCAAGGAATCGGGAAGACATGTACGATGTCGGTGAGTCTCACATCCTGTCTCTTCTTATATCGTATTCCACACTCTGTCCTTCTCCCTCTCATTGCTCGCCTTCAGATCGCAACCTTCGCGCAGCTGTTCTTTTCATAAACAGTTCCACGCAAGTTCGTCCTCAATGTCGATCCATCTCACATGCTGTAGCCTGTTTACATATGTATAAGGTAACTATTCCTTCTGGAAGCCTGCAAGGCATTGTGTTTATGGCTTTCTAATCGACTTCTCTTAGTATCTCTTAGTTACTGATTTAGGTTTGTGATCCGGAAGATACCTCGCGAACGCTAACGATATGTAAGGACGACTGCGACAAATTGACGGTGAGGATCCTTTTGATATTTTTGCTTATGTTATATTTATAGGGGTAAGATTAACTGTCTCTTTTATAGACGGAGAAGTGTGCGTCAGAGATGGTAGATGCGGCCACGCACAATCTGATAGGAGACCACCCCCAAGCCCTCTTCCCCTCCTGCTCCCTCCTTCCACCCTCCTCCAATTGCATTCCCATACTACAGTCTCCGCAACCTGTAAGCCATGTCCTTATATTACTTTCTTTATCTATGATATGTCTTCTCTAGCATAGTGGTGGTATACCATCTTCTCTTCAGCCCCCTACGGGAGTTCGTATGGAGGATTGGTGCTATTCGGATAACGGGTCCAGTTATCGTGGAACTGAATCGGAGACGAAGTCGGGCAGGAAGTGCAGAGAGTGGACGGAGCACGCGGGGAGGGAGTACTCCTTGGCCTTGTATCCTCATCTCAGGGAATCTGCTAACTATTGCAGGTATCTTCACTCTCATCATATGTATTATAATAAGAATAATAATAATTATCACCGCAAGTGTGTATCAACATATAGCCAAAACAACACCAAGCCAGTGTGAAGAACGTACAACGTATTCGCCGAGTTATACCTGTGTTTCAGGAACCCAGGCGGAAAGAAGTCTGCTCCATGGTGCTATGCAGGGGCCCTTGGTCAAGAAGAATACTGCAACATTCCAATATGTCCACCTGGCATTGGAGATCGTGTCGAGACGCCTTCTGGTTCGGGAATAACGGTATTTTTCTTCGGTGCTTATATATTTGTCATTGGCTAGAAATTCTGGACTTTATCTACTCGTGTCTTTTAGGGAGGAGCGGGACTAGCTTCGTTCTGGCTAGGTCTCTCCCCAACAGTGCAAATATCCATACTCGGAGGAGGGGGACTGCTTGCCATTCTCTTCCTCTCTCTTCTATGTCTCTGTTGCTGTCGACGAAAAGGAGCAAGCAATGAGAAGAATCGGTCGCCTCCTACTCATTCTCTTCCTAATACTCTTCACTCCGCACCTCACTCCGTCCTCAATACGTAAGCCTTTCATAGTCTATGATTACTACTGACGTCCCTTTAAGTACATACTACCGAAAGTTAAACGGAACGTCGACTCCTATGACTTCGCGTGGAATGGAAATGGGATCGATGATGTCTGGTGGCAATCGGCAAGTGCTCTTCAACGACAGTCAGACATTCCACGTCCTAGAGATTCCTGCTTCGGAAATACAAGGTAATGATTGTCAAAAATAGTAATAATATATACGATGCAGGAGTCCGTCAAATGGGAGAGGGCCGATTGGGTGAAGTGTTGGACTCTGCTGTCTGGACTAACTCTCCTACGGGACCAGTACAGATCGCTGTGAAGACTTCTCGAGGAGAAGATGTGACAGTGAGGGGGACTCTGGAGGAAGAAGTGAAGAGGGTCGCATCTCTATCCCATCCCAACCTCTTGTCTCTGCTCGGAGTCTCCTTCATCGATGGACATCTCTTCTCTGCTGTATACGACTACTCAGTTAACGGAAGTCTACTCAAGTTGTGTCAGTTGAGAGCGTCTTCTGAAGAGAGAGAACGGGACAATCACATGCACGACTTCCTCTCGCTCAGTCTCCAGGTAATACGAGCTTCAATAACAGGTATTTAAACTAAGTATCCCGATACAATTATTGTTTCGGTGAATAATTCAAGTTCAGTTTTTTTGTTCGTAATTTCAAAGTATGTATGCTTATTAAGGTGTGTGCGGGTATGGAGTATCTGTCATCACAAGGAATCGTCCATCGCGATCTCTCAGCCAGAAACGTTCTGATAGCAGAGGGAATGCATGCGAAGATTTCCGATTTGGCATCAATGATGCCCGAATACGATGATCATTACGTCAGCGTAAGTTATCTCGGTTATTCCGTAGATAGCTAACATATATTGAAGATGAGATCGATAGATGGTCATTTCAGATGTCTCCTCGTAGTTGGCTACCTATTCGTTGGCTAGCTAAAGAAGCGTTGGAGAGTGGAAGATATTCAGAGAAGAGTGATGTCTGGTCCTATGGAGTCACGATTTGGGAAGTCTTCTCCTACGGAAAACTACCGTATGACGGATATTCGAACCAGGAGGTGAGTTCGCGATCTTCTCTCTTTCATTCAGTTGTGTCTAGGTACTGCAACTCGTGGCAACCCGACAACTTCTCGAGTCTCCTTTGCACAGTCCAACGAACATGTACAGTATGATGGTGGAATGCTGGCACGAGATGGCCGAACGTCGCCCGTCCTTCTGTGAACTGCACCGTCGACTGCAATCGTGGTCCGCCCTGTCCCCTCCCCACTCCATCCTCCATTCCGTCCGTGCTTCTTCCTCTTCCCACTCGGGTTCCTCTTCGGGCACCCGTCCCCGTCCCCTCATTCCCTCCAACCCTCAATTCCCTCCTTCCAATCGTCGCCCTCCCCTTCATTCATCTCCTCTAATCAACAATGAGCCTGTATACGGGTACACCGATGACGATGCAGAATCCGACTGAATCTCTTCCTTCTTCAATTTCAACCATGTGTCTATTTGAGATGTATAGCATAACGCGATTCTCCCTTCATTGCCATAAGCTATTTCAGTCTTGTAGGTACCTCTTTCTCATCGATTCGTCTCTACAGTGTAAGTCCTTACAGAGTGAACAGGGGTAGTCTCCCTTTCTCAGTACTCCTGCAGTGCTCGTACAATAACCATATAGTACTCCTTTAGTACTCCCTCCTACCACTTCCTCTCAAGTCTTCAGGGTCGATTGTCACTTGAGCTTTGTTATCGTTCTCTCCAGTCATTCGTAGTCTAATTATTCGCCTTTCATCGTTATCTCATCTCCTGTGATTCGTCTCTTACCTTTCCTCTTATCTCATTCATTTGACCTCGCTGCATTCAAGCATAATAAAATAAGCATTTGAAAGGAGCTGTCGACTGCAAAGCAATGAAAGAGATTGACCGATGGAAAGGGCATCCCATTTATCTCAATCAGCCATCCTTCTACTTAAAAAAGAGACATTCCCTCCTGTTTTGCCCTGTGACGGACATTGTGGATAAATAGTGAGACGAGAGGTTGATGAATAGAGATAGCAGGGATAAGGAAGGGAGAGAGAGGGAAAGAAGGAGGTAGAGGTAAAGGGAGGCAGAGAGGGAGAAAGAGTATATCGAAAGGGAGTGGGAGACTATCTGGACTGGCGCCACCGCACTCTTTCTCGCTCTTATGGCTCCGTAATGGAATGAGATACATTGTTCAGAGAAGCGTGAAGGAAGAAAGGAATGAAGGGAGGATGTAGAGAGAATGGGGATAGATTACTCAAAGCAATAGGTAGAGGATAGATGTAAGTGAGTTATCTTATTGTTTGAGGACGGGAACTGAGGTCGAGACAGTTTGAGGGGGTGGAGGGGTGAATAGTGGGGTGGGATGAGGGAGTGGGGAGAGGGAGAGTGGGAGAAGAGGAGGGAGAGCGGAGGGGACGGGAGGAGGGAGAGGAGGCGAGGTTCAAGGAAGGAGGGAAAAGCGATCGGAGGTGGGAGAAGCAGGATTGCCTTAATAGCAATGGGAGGGATAGTGATGGAGGAGAAGGAACTTCTCGAGAGAGAAGCTAGTAATCTGCGAAGGATTGCAGTAGTCGGGGTTACTGTAAGGTCAGTCTCTTTTCCTTTGTGTGTCGCTGTTTCTTCCTTTTACCAATCACCATCTTCAGTACAATTGCCCTTCTCACTTGTGCTGTAGCCGTTCCTTCTCTTTATTCATACCTTCAACATATTAATTCCCATCTTCAATCTGAGGTTGATCTCACATCTCTGTCTCTCTAAAGATATTCCCTTCCTTTGCAGGTTCAATATTGTAAACATCGAACGAACGGTTTATGGAATCAATATGAACATGTAGAAAGAATTACTGGAAAACACGGTCGAATCAAGAGGCAGCAACTAGGAGGTATTCTTCCATCTTTATTCCCTTCTACCCGTGTTTCTTCTCTCTTCCGCCGTCCTCCCTCTCATTCCTTCTTCAGATTCGCGTGACTATGCATCCTTCTTGTCCTCTTCCTCTTCCTCCACTCAACAGTGTTGTTCATGTAAAGCAGGAAGGGCAGGAGTGGCTGGTCCCCCCGGAACGGATGGATTGGATGGTACTCTACTCTATCCTCTTCCATCTTCCTATAATCCAGCGATATGTCCCCTCAGGCCACGATGGAATCCCCGGAGACGACGGTCTCCCTGGGGCGGATGCTCAGTCCGATGATTCCCTCGGACAAGAGTTCTGCTTCGATTGTCCCATCGGTCCTCCGGGCCCTCCAGGAAATCCCGGCCCTAAGGGTCTCCCCGGAGCTCCAGGTAACATTAACATTCGTATTATAGTTGAGATGCAAGGAGTAAGTTGAAGGTGCTCCTGGAAACAAGGGACCGAATGGAATAAGAGGGGCCCCAGGGCAGACTGGACCGCAGGGTCCAAAGGGACCAGAGGGACCCCAGGGGGAGCTTGGTCTGCCTGGTCTGCCCGGCCAGATTGAGATTATTCACCTGCCCCCAGGCCCTCCCGGACCCCCAGGGCCTCCCGGCCCTCCGGGATTGGGAGGACAACCAGGAGTACCCGGAAAGAAGGGGAAGGATGGAGAGAATGGAGAGGAAGGAGATACGGGAAGGGAAGGACAGCCAGGAGTCGCTGGGTTGGATGGAGCACAAGGACCCCTTGGAGCACCCGGGGACAAGGGAGACTGCACTCATTGCTCACCACCCAGAACTGCCCCCGGTTATTAATCTACTTCTCTCTACCTCATGACACGTCACTCATACTTTGTGATATCATATGTATAATATTAATGAATGATAAAGGTGAGAGTGGATACGGCTGGGCTGTGTTGAAAGGGAAGACGAAACTCGATAAGTGTAGTCCCTCTTGATCGGCAGACTCGTCAAGGAGAGGGAACGGCTTTATCGGCGGGGGATAAGGGTAGCGGACGACTATTCTACGGATCAGTCTGCCTTCGACTGCTTCGGAAAGAGAGACGGTTCTTCCATGACTGACACGTCTTCCATGAACACCTTATAAGGGAGAATCATCATCCACTCACTTGGTTGCGCATTGTATGGTAGAAACAAAAGGAACTACCTAGACGTGAGATGAAATTTGAGAGACAGCAGTGATAGATCATACTTGCGAAATGACGCGTATTTATATATGCATACCTTTGTGACTCGCAACTCATGTGCTTTCATCAGGAACTCTTCCGTATAGCAATTTTGACACAGTTCACTTCGTAGACATCTCAAGTTACCGTATTCTTATCGTATTGTGACGTAGGAAAATTGCAGAGAGGAGTAATGGGATTACGAAGAGAGAAGAACCTGGCCAGGAGAAAGCCTAATCCACACAGCCACCAGCACGATAAACAGACGATCAGACCGCACGCAGTGTAATTCATTTCCACAGTCGGAAGTGAGTGGGTATACGGTAGATGAGAGGTACGGTAGGTGAATGAATGACCTTACCATCTGATGACATTGAGGACACTCCTTCACTTCGCCCTTCTTCCGTTCACGGATCAACTCATTTCTGAAAGTGACTCTCGAATCTACACTTTCCTCATTTATTCATGGGACCGGAAGACAGACACAATAATCGCAAGGAACGCACTCAACTCTTCCGATTCGATTTTTGAAGCAAAGAGGAGCAGACATTTGTAATTGCGCAACGGAAAAGAAGTATCATAAAAAGAAATCTACCGTTGCAATCTTCGCTCTGCCTCCTCAAGTTCTTCAATTCTATTGTGCACCATTTGAAGACCGGTGAAAACGAAATGGGAGCAGCAAATGAATAGAGCGACACAAGTCTGATAAATAAATAAGAAAGAAAAACAAAATAAAGGGATTATGAGACATTTTCAATTTGTTTAAAACTTGAGGAATATGTTGTGCGTTGTAACTAATTCAATAAATACCGTACTACTGTAACGTACCCTAATAACATGAATATTGATCGGTTTTTATGATAAAAATTTTATCTTAAAGATTTATTTCCAGTTATATTTTCTTTATTCTTTCTTCCTCGTTGTGCAAAGTTTTCTCCTGCATAGTTAGTGTGAATATTAGACAAGACAAATGCTCAATCTTTGCAGAATTTCCCAATGAATGTTAGCTACCTGACGAAGCGAAAAGTATGCCAGAAGTGCAAGGACAAAGGACGTACGTTAGTTGGAATAACCTCTCAGGTACTTGCTTTACATTATTGAATGCGCATATTCGTTTGCAGTCTCTCGCAATTGCTGACGGTACCAATCACTATCATCCGGTGTAAGTTTAGATCATTGTTAGTCAGAGTATTTTTATTTATTGCAGTTGCTTTCTTGGAGATAAGAAGCTCGCAATCAAGATCAAAGAAATGGACAGTTTACGAGGTAGTATGATCGGGTATGTCGTAATCGTTATTTTGTAGGCTACCCAGACCTCAAGTATCCTGACAAGCTTCTCCTGTGCAGCATGTGGAAACGATCTCTGAGCAACGAAGATGTTCGATCGAAGACCGACTATAAGGTATACTACTCTTTATATCTTTGGCTTACATACTGTTACTGTAGGTATGCATACTCTATCAAAATAGAGTGCCTTTGTTCCGTTTAGAAAGAGGAGGAAAGATCAGCAAAGGGAACGGACTATAAATTATCGAGAAAGCGAGTTGTGAAAACGAAGAAAGAGAGAGAAGAGAGTGACGAGGAGAAAGGGGAAAGGGAAGAGGAGGAGGAAGACAGTGAAGAGAATATGCCGAAGAAGAAGAGAAGAACTAAACAGAATGCCAAGGTATTCCAAATTATTCACAGATAACCTTTCACTCATCATCTGTAAGGTAGTGCAGCTAGTGTGTTCACAAACATGTTTTGGTTAACTCAACTCAAACATCAAACACGGTTAACTTTTGTGGCAATATTACCCTGCTTCCAACATGTTATCCTACCTCCATGAAAATGAAATTTGCCTTACCTAATAGTCGTACCTAATTGTAAGAGATGAACTATTTCGTACCCTCTATCATAACTGAAACAAGTCATTGCTTCTTTTCAGAAGAAGACGCAAGTGAAGACGTTGAAGGAAAGCAGTGAGATGGATAAGGACGATAAGGTAATACTCCTCTATCTATATCCCTTTAATCTCCACTTTAGGATGACTCTTCGATATTCGATTTTTCGGATGACTAGAGGTGAAATATACCCTGTACAATGTCTTGTAAAGTAATATCAGAGAATATATAGTGCAAACATAAATAGTTGTCCACTTTCATCTTTCCGACAATAACAAAAAACAATAACAACGAGATCTATCAATGCTACAGTAATTCACAATTCGTCAATATTAACTCTGAGAGATTTGGGCAGAAATAGTTGAGCTTTCTTTAGAGTAGTACTGACTGAGAGTGTAGATCCATCTTTTGCCTCCTTCGAATCCCCTGCTAGATATACTCGAGACAGAAAGGCCTGCAGCGGAGGTTACTGTAGGGATACTGTAGTTAGTGCTTATTGTTTAGGATTACAGAAGCTAGACGTACGAGTACTTCGTTTAAAGGTTGCTGTGTAGGGTTACTGTAGCTAAATATTACTGCTAGGATAATGTAGCTATTTTGTAGATTTACTGAAGGAACACTGCAGCCAGGTATATTATAGTATCAATTGAAAGTAACTAACGGGGATGGAGTTGAAGTGCATGGAAAATGAATTGGCAGTGAGAATAGTGTCGTAGAATCCTTGAGATGGACTCTCAGCCACGTCTCCAGTTGCACATCGTTTCCATCCCTCTCTCATCACTCCCATCCTTCCCAAGCCACTCACTGCACTCAAGTGAAGTCGACATGAATCATCCATCTGTATACATTCAATATATAGTCCACATTATAATTGCCCAATCGTATTTGTACCTGTTCAGGGTATACGTTCAACTCAACTGCCGCCATGGTTGTTGAGTGTTTCCTTCCGCATCCTTCATTCACAATCTTTGAATAATCCTTTTGTTTGCCTGAAATTTATAATACTAAATGAGTAGTGACAGGTGAGTAGAATACCTTTATTGACATTCTTTGGTGTTCCCGTTAGAACGTGCCACCATCTCCACGGGGGCTTAGAGATTACGGTATGTCGACAGGCCGCACAACCCGCACAGAACTCTTCGTATTGCAGGGAGATATCCAGTGGTTGGGGAGACCTCTCAACTAGTCTCTTCTTTTGTATTCCCCAAGAGAACGATCCGATGAATCCACCGTATTAAACTAGAATACCGTACCTTGACCATTTCCCAGAAGTAGGCAAATCTCCTCTTGAGTCGTCCCCAATACCACAGTTTTCTTCGTCGTTCTTCGATGTGTCCCATCCATCCCGCGTATACAGGAGATATACCGTATTCGACGATTTGGGGAGAGTTCTCATCCTTAATCAATCGATAATTACTGTACTACAAATAGAACTAACTATAGTAAGCGTCGATTGGATAACGGAGACTTCTCTCCTTGTATCCTCTATAACAGCCATTGCACTCTCACACCATCGACGTACATCTCCTTCTTCCCCTAAAACAGGATTTTTAGGAAGGGAAATACAATGCACACTTACCAAACACAGTAGGAACGAGAGACTTGAGAGCGAGGTTGTCGTAACCCCCGGGAGCGAATCCCATAGGAAGAGGAGCGTACTGTCTATCCCTCAAGAGAAGGTTGTCTTAGTATAAGAGGGTAAGTAAATACTTGTAAACAGCAGTGAGAGTCCTCTGCATGGTTCCATCCCCTCCGACAACGAAGATGCCATCGGCCTCAGTTGCATCTAGAACACTCGCAAGTTGGGCGAGTTCTTCCTCACTTTCCGTCTTGATCACATTCACTTGCATTCCCGCCAAATGGAAGAGGGGAAGGGCATTCTTCGTGAATGCATCCCACACATGTCTCTCGTTAGCCGATGTGTTCCCGAGTACCGTAATCCTTCTCGGTCTGCCCTCAGCTAGGTCACATTTTCTTCCCCCTACCGTACCCATTCCCAACCTGAGATCGGTTGCTCTCCGAATACGATAGCTTCTTTAGCATAAAGAGTCCTAATCATGGAGTCCCTCAAGCTCTTTCTCCTCCTTCCCTTCACTCCCTCCATACCTTCTTGCTTTCATCGCCCAATCTCCAGCCCAATACAGTACCACTCCCGCAAACATCGTCTTCTTCTTATGTGTCCATATTCCATCTCCGATTTTCTTGAGTCGTACAAACATCTAATCGATTACTCTTCCGTGATCATTCATTTTTTGTAATATTAGTCTCGGTCCATACCGGTGCAGGTAGTGTATCATTCAGTGTCAAGATGTCTTCATTTGAGGAAGAAAGTGGCAAAATGAAAAGTAAGAGAGGACTCGATTACAAATCACAAGGGTCAATGAGAGACGAGTGAAGGGTCTAAAGAGACTCCCACAACGAATCTATTCCTGTATCGATACGGTATACTCGCACTAGAATCAACTTGCTACTACAACAAGGAAAGACTAGGTGCTAGCACACGATTATTGAGCTGCTACAGTAATCAAGGATTACGGTATTACGGGAGAGAAAGAGGTACAAATGCTTCGATCGTGGTACATGACGGATGATAGGCAGTGACACGTTTAAGGGGAGGGGGGAGGGAGGGGGGAGAGATTTAACAAGCGAGATTAGCATACAAACAAGGATATGAAAGGGAGAGAGAGCACTATTTATATTTTGATTCCGTCCTTCTTCAACTTATCCAACATCAGAGCCATACATGTCGATGAATCTTCTTTACTATCGTGTCCGTTTACTGAATAGGGTTACGGTAGGATCTGGAAGATGCAAGTAGACTTGCCGTCTTCTTGGATGATCCTCATGAGTATCTCAGATGCAAGGGTTCTCAGGGCTCTCTTGAGGGGAGGTCCATTCCGATGGGGGAATACTACCGAAGTATCCACTACTCGCGAATGAAGAATGCGCATTGCCTTAACATAAACCTCTTTTTAAATAACGCTTGCTCAAAAATTATTTATAAATTCATCATTACATAATCTATTGTAATAGAAGCAGCTGAATAAAAATTATGAACCTTGAGGTCACTTTCCAAGGAATGTCCGATGAGTATGGTTTCCTTGTTAACCAACTCGAAAAGAGCTTTCCGAGCATCATCCAAGCTTTTATCCGCTGCTTCTACCGTATCTTTATCCAATCCAGAGAATCGAGAATTCGCATCAATCAATGGATGATCCGGTTTCACCTCGAATCAATTAATTACGGTAGCTCACATTTACAAAGATCAATTCGGAAAGGTGATCAAGATGGCAACATACGATGATATCGAGTACGAGATCGTCCTTCATATCTACTACTGAAACTCTCGCCAGAGCCGGTCCCCAAGTAGTGTAGACCATCTCACAGTCCATTGCCAGAACCTTAACAAGACTCTAATTATCAGGCTACAACCACACTACTTTTATCATTTTCCCTCTAGCCAGTGGGAGATTTAAAAAACCAATAAGTAAAAGAATGGAGGAATTGAGGTGGAAGTAAGTTAACCCTTTTGCTTCGTATGTCATCGTCTCCAGTTGGTTCAGGCGTCTCAATGAAAGATTCCAGGTCAGAGTGTCTGCAAGAAAAAAATAATATCAAATGAGAAAAAACGAATGCGACTTTCTTTTGCTAAAGTTTATTGAGTAATCTAAAGCAATCAATCAATACAGTAATCTTTTTCTATTATAATATTTAACATGAACGGTAATAGAAAAAATGCGATCCGAGGATGAGAGGTTCACCACTGTGCATTTCCATTGTCGGAGCTAAGTCAATGCATCAAAACTGAACTGTTAATCAAGCAAGTTGTCAAGTCGTCCTCACCTCAACGTATCGAATACATGTGTATCAGCAATGGCGCATCCTCCACTAGTCAGGTCTCCGTCACAACAACCGTACACCGATTCCCATCCTCCAGTTCCGCTTCGTTTCTTGATCAATCTATTGTGATGGTACGTGCACCGATCGAAAATCGGCTGCAAACGGATATTAGTATGGTAGTAATTATGCCAATGGGCAAAATGCTAGAGAAGAAAGGGAATTCCCCTTATGAGAGCAGCTCCTGCAGTGCCGTATCCAGCCATTACCCGTAACCGTTCCCATTTATGCTTTTCCCACTCACCTTTCCGTGCTTATTCACAGTAAACTCTCGTTGACATCGACTACAAGATCGTTGTAAATCTGAACACAACGCTATTATCTTTCACTTTCCTCACCACCACAACCCTCCTACAGTATCCTCCCTGGCTACCATAGCCCTTCTACAGTACCCCTCTGTGGCCCACCATGATCATGAACGAAACTCTTCTTCCCCCGTTGTCTGTCCATCTCATGTATCTGCATGACCACACGTGTCTTCCCTTCGTCTTCCCATCTAAACCACCTTCCTTCCCATCTCTCCTATCACATCATTCTACCTCGGATATCCATTATTCACTAGTTGTTCCTCATTCAGTAGATACTTGAGCAGACTTGCATGTAGTAGTTCTTCCCGTTCCCTTTCGCTCAATACCGTACTCTCTCTACTTCTTCTCAATCCTACTGTAATATCCGATCCGTGTCTTCCCGCAAGAACCGAAGAATGCGATATTTCTGAAGGAACAGATAAGAGAGAGCAAGTGAGGTAACAAACTATTACTGCATTCTGGCAAACTTAAGCCATTCTTCAGCAACATAATTTTCATTGTAGGCCGGTGGTAATAAATGTATGTGTACCGAATATGTCCATGTTCTCTTAAGTTTCACAATTTACGTAAATACCGGATATTTTCCGGCCAATTCATCATCATCAAAGCAAAGCAGAACGCTTGATGACAAACTTCTTGGATCTTGTATTAAGTGGCATCTCTCATCAAGTTTGTAGATGTAAAAGAAGAAAGAATGACTGACTCATGGCTTTGGTAGGAAGAGCTGCTCTAGAATGGACACTTTCACGAAGACGTCGAAGGGTGTTCAGGGCGGACACCTTCAATAATCAACCATCACACAACCGAAAATTACTAGCAAATGCAAGCCTGTCAAGGTAAATTCCCCCCAAAGGTAGACGGGTCTTCCACAAGAAGTTCGGGCATGATTAACAAGTGGAAAGGGTTCAAGTGCAACTGACCTGATATCCCTGTTTACTGTAAGCGGCGTCCTTCACCTTCTTCTCCTCTTCCTCAGCCTTCAAACCAACCATCATTCACATCTTCCTTCCCGATCATAAACCATCAAAAGAAACGAACACTCTCAATGGCGGCCTGTCGATTGGGACACACTTTGAGGAAGTGAGTGAAGAACTTGTCGAGGATGGTACTCCTCACTGCCATTCCGATCTTCCCGTCCATCGCGTCTCTCAGTTGGGGCTTCTCACTTCGAGAAGTCGACGGTCTCTGTAATACATGCATTGTACCCTCCAATAGCCAGGGATAGTCCTAACAATTTGTAAACCAAAACCATACGTGGGCAGGTAACCCCTCAAAATTTTAAACATGGAGGTACCATTACAAGAAAAACGAGGTTACCAGTCATGTAAAACCGGTTACCTACTTTCCCATAACCATACCCAAAAAAACTTTTTCGGGCGTACCGGCTCGAAAATCGGGGCTATCACCTATACTTCCGTGCCCACGTATGGAATAATTTTCAAAAAAATCAACAATATTTCACAAAACTCGTTCCGCCGATATTTATTTATCAATGTAAAAACGAAATATTCGCAGACGTCTACAAGCCTACGCAACGGCCAATTTCCGCATGAATAAAAGTGATGTGCACAGTCAGTGGAATGGAATGCACAGGTGTCAATTGCTTATTGACAGATTGTAGCTGGATATGACTGACAGAGCACTTTCAGTTTGTTCCCAACCTTTTCAACACATTGTTACATTACAATAGGCTATCCTATTGTAATTTGTAATTAATTGTAATTGAAAGTAAGTATACATTCCCCATCCCCGCTTCCGTATCCCCTCAATAACCTGGGAATCCGAATGAGCCCTCCTCGTATCTCCCTTCCCAATACTCGCAGCTGCAGTCCTTCCATTACTCAACTGGGCCATCTTCTCTCCTTCCGTCATCTCAACAATCATTTTTCCGTTATCTCTTATATACATATAGGTTATGGGAATACAAGTACCTTATCATGCTTGGGACTGTCCTTTGACTTCTCCCTTTCCACTGCTAATCGTTCTTTCTCCTTCTCGGCAGCAGTCGCCATTCTCCTTTGTAACTGTACAGCCGCTGACATGATCTTCTTAGGAGAAGTTGTTTGACGGGCCAGCTGAAGAGATTATTCAAGTGAAGGATGAGACCTCCTCCACTTATCCATTCCACTCTTCTCATGCAAGTATCAACATGCGATATTACAATCCCAAGTCATGACAGATAGCCCGAGGGTTCAATGAGTCAAACAAGGCATGCAGTGTACCCGTCGATTGTGACTTCTCCGTGCAGCGACGAATCCCCGTGGTTCCGCCCGGTATCCATTGTCACACCGATCCTTGCGAAAGGCACCCGTGTATATCCACCAAAGCATGAGTAACATCACAAAGATCGTACTGACATCCACTCCGAATTGAACCGACCTCTGTAAGAGTAGGCCCCTATTAACAGACTGCAGAGAAGTCCCAAATACAACTACTGCCTAAACAATAATGAGGTAAGGGAATGAAGATGGAGACAGGGGAAGAAGAGCAACGAACGTGAAGGACGGAGTCTCCGTATTCGAACTGAGCATGAGTAGAGGGAAGGAGTGCGAAGAGGAGAAGGAGTAATACACTCATCCCCTCCTCCTCGGTACTCAATTAGCCATCGACCAACTACTCTTCACACGAATCCACTGTCTCGATGTACAACAACAACTCCAACTGTGAGAGTGCACTGCACACGACGACATTTACAAACGACAGAACGTCCGTGCACTACCGTATACCAAACGACGAGGCACACCACGAGGGAATCGACAAGTGAAACATGCACAAGAACAGTGGAATGGGCAGGAGTGGCGGGTGGATAACGATAAAGACAAGAAGGACATACAGCAGCCGGTCTTGCGAGTCGTGTCTTTGCAGCTGCGATTTGATTGGGAGTGAGGGAGGGAGTCTTGGAGGGGGGACAAGTCCTCGATGTCTTCACCACTTGCACCACTTCCACTTCCTCCTCTTCCCGCTCCACTTCTACCTTCTTCTTCTTTTTCTTAGATGGGGGCTCTATTTTCGGTTCTTCTGGTTCCTCAAGAATACTAAATTCAAGAAGCTTGCCCACCACTCACGGGTGCTCTTAATTTATGAATTCAAATGATACCTCAAAAAGGGAGTCGATCAGAGTGTCAACACTTTCAGTCTTCTTTTCCTTCATCTTTTCCTTTTCTTTCTTCCTCCTTTCAATCTCCGATATTGGTGTCGGGACGTATCCTACCGCAGTCTTCTTCCTACAGTAACCACTAGTCTTATTCTACAGTATCCCTCTCACTTTTTCGATGAATCTTCTCCTTTCGTAAGTTCTTCGATCTTCTTATTCAGCTCACTCACTTTCGCAATGTAATCGTTGAGTAGTTTGTTCTTATCCTTCGTCTGAGGTACTCCCTTAACAACACTCTTCTTTACTTCCTCGCAACCATCTTACTTGAATCATTCCTTCCAATGTCTTACTTCCGTTCTTCTTCTTCGCACTCAACCCATAAGATTCTTCCGTATTAATATCTAAATAAGGAGCCACCGATCGATATCCATCGTTGGACTTACCATAAGAGGAAGAAGGAGTCTGTACTGTTTGTAGGGGAACTTCAGGAGCATACAAGGAAGAGGAAGAAGCGCCATCAACGAAGGCAGTGTATCCATAGAACGAAGCATTGTACGAGGAGGGGTCGTATTTGGGGGAGGAAGGTCGAGGGACTGTCGAATCTGCTAAGAAATCATTTGGAGTGAACGTCAGCTAGCGTCTTCCTAACTTATTCGCAGTCCACTTTATATAAATAGAGTAAATGACAAAGTCATTCATACAAGCCTTTCATACTACGAGTCTCCGGAGCAGGCACCTATCCTAACATCGTATAGGTGTGTCGTGCACGCACGAAGTTTTACCAGTCCGTGTTCCGAAATTCCGAATGTCTCTGCGTCTCTCTAATTACCATGCTCTCTCGCCTACACTCTCTTGATTTGCATACGACTCTATTCTACGCAGCAGGATGTATTACAGTACACGTATATGGCTTGGGGGAAGAAAGGGACATTTGCTTACTTTAAGAAAATCTCACCTGGGGGATTGTGCCAGAAGGGACAGTATACACGGTGACATCCAGTCTCCAATGGACAAATGAGATCGTTGAAGACCCCCGAAGATGGAAACATACCTATTCATCGGAGATTACTGTAGACACCACAACATCCATCGATAATACTTTGTAAGTGGAATACGATACCATCCTATGCCATTCCTCATATTACAGTACTTCTTTATAGCAACCGGTATGATAACTGTGAGCATAATGTATGGCAAACTATGGACAATCTGGACACTATAATATCTGTGCATAATATCTCAAGGTGTAAAACGAAAAGGGACAACTAAACTAGAGACCGCAGCGAGTGACTTTTGATAAATTCCGAATACAGTATACCACGGGCGCACTCGGCACACCACGAATTTTTCGTCGATTTTTGGATTTTAGTTTTTAAAGTAAAAGCTCCCCGATTTCTGTTATCTTGAGATTTTTGGTTCTTTATTTTTACATTTTAGCGTTGAGCAACATCGATTTAGTAAATGTGTAAGGACGAAAAAAATATTATATCTACAGCGCGGCGGTCTCTAGACTAAACATGAACTACTTGTGCCAACAGAAAGGGTAAATTAGGTGATAACAGTGGGTGCCTTTCTTCCTGTGAACTGTTCCATCTTGCACATATCGAGAGCGATGAGAACGAGGGGCTTGAGAAGATCCTGAATCAGGGAATCAAGAGGGAAGGGCAGGGTTACGGTACCTCAGACGACTGGTACAGTCTGTCCTTATCCGAGGCAGGGACATACGAATCTACGTAGATACGGATAGTAGCTCCGGCCGAGCCGGTTCCTGAAAGACGGAAGACGAGACGAGAGCCGTCTTCGAAGATGACACGAAGTCCCTGCAAGAAGAGCGTTCTTTCCGGATAGCTATGTTTCACTGATTTCACCCAGTACTTTTGAGGACAGGGATAAAATAACTAAAAAATAGAGAAATAAAGTAATATTACGGTGAAATTAATTTCCAAACAGCGTTCACTTCGTTTCTCTTAACTACGATAGATACAGACCGACCGTTCGTAGCGAAAGCGGAATCGGGCTGCCCTCCCTATCCCCCATTCCAACCTGTCGTTTCGCGACACTTCCATCCACCGGATCCGTATACTCAAAGTTGTCAGCCATCGCAACTTTGTATGTCTTTCCATTAGCCGATAGTTCCTTTCCCTGCAATCCAACCTTCTTATTCTATTCCTCTCTAATCATCTCCTCTCAACCCCCCCCCCCCCCCCCACCCAACACTTACCTTGCTCGCATTCATTTGTGCCTCAAGGAATGTCATCAAAAGATTTGCTCCTCCCGATTCCACATTTTCGTAGTCGTATCTCAAAAACTCCATAATGAGCTTTTCAGATGACTCCGACCCCGCACAAGTTCTAATAATATCTATACGAGTATTCTTCCTATAGTTTCCCTTTATCGTCTATTTACCGTACTCCCCTCATACCTCGTGAATACATTCCTCCCAAACTCAGCCCAATGTTCCTTCACAATATGCTCGACGGACTTCTTCTTCTCAGCTAGAATCTGCAGCCATGCGAGGAAGGCCCACACTCCGTCCTTCTCCCTGTAATAATCACCCTATAACATACACATTCATCTATACTCACCTGATATGATCGGACCCCGTACCGAAGCTTTCCTCTCCGCACAGTACAATCTTGGATGCATCCATAAGGTTTCCGAAGTATTTCCATCCAGTGGGAGTCTCGTATACTTTGAGTCCCTTCTTCTTAGCAACGAGATCAACTGCTGCTGCAGTGGGCATGGAACGAGCGAATCCTCAAGAGGAAAATGGTTGGGTGGCGGATGCTAGTGGAATTTAGGGATACTATTTCCCTTCTTAGGAGCCTTATGTTATAATGATATGAAACAAGATGGAGATAGATACCGGTGACATTGTGAGAGCGGAAGTAGGGAATGCAGTCGAGGTTGTTGGCGATGACAGCGAGAGAGTCAGAAGGGGTCACGAAGAAGGCCCCCTTCCCGAGAATCATGTTACGGTCCTCAAACACACGTATGTTTCTCTCATCTCTCGATGAGTCAAACGTACCCTCATGTACCATTCAATATCCTCTGCCCCACCTTCCCAGCCCCTCTTACTCTTCCTTAACTTCCCCCAAACTCACTCCATCTCCATCAAAAGCAGCTCCGATATCGTACGATCCATTGCGCATCTTCTCTACAAGATCCTTGGCATACGTCAGATTGGGATCGGGGTGGCATCCACCAAAGTCAGGCTTAGGCACTGTTCTGGAAGAAACAAAAATGACAGAATAACAAATCATACATGGACACGAACCCGACAGTGAGGTGGTAGGCCCATAGTTTTGTCAAAACGATAACTTGGTAAGCCCACATTGTACAAAAACCCTTATTGGTAGGGTGGCCACAACGTAAATCTATGCTTTGGTAGCCCCAGTCGAAAATTTGTTTTTCGATAACACTGCCCATGTAAGTTACAAATGGTAGGAGATGTATTTACCTGAGCAGACTATTGGAAGAAGCTCCAAGGACATCAGCCAGAATAGTGGATACATAGGGACCAGTAGCCCCGTGCATCGAGTCCACTTGTATCTCAAGTTTCCCGTCTCCCTTGAGAACTCCTCGAATCTGATTATTCCCATCAAACAACATCCTTATCAGTAGCCAAACCTTCTCACAGTCGAAAATACTTTCCATGAGTTTGACGTAGTTGTCGACGGAGTCAACAACGTCAACAACAAACTTGTGCCCTCCTTCGATTTCGAATTCACTTTTGCCGATGAGAGAGAAGTCGACGATTAGATCGGGACAGATTGAATAGGAAGAGAGACGAGTGGTCAACTCGTAAATTGCCTCTGTTACCTAATAAAATATATTAACAACATGTCGATTGACTGTCGATTTGACTCCCATCCCCGCTAATCCACATATAGTTAGGTAAAAAACGCTCACACTATCCGGAGCCGGTCCACCGTTTTCACAGTTGAATTTGATGCCGAAGTCTCCTTTCGGCCCTGAATATGAAGTAAGAGAATGAGCATAAGAGACGATCAATATTGTTAAACGAAACGGAACCTCCGGGATTATGACTGGCCGTGAGAATGATTCCACCGTCTGCCTTGATATCTCGGATAAGTGCCGAGACTGCAGGAGTAGAGAAGAATCCATCCTGACCAACTACGAGCTTGCCAATCTGAAGGGAAGGGCAATGCTATCAATCGTACACTTTGATTGTCTCGCATCGTTGTATAGTGAGTCAAGGAAGAATGCAGAGGATGACTAAATAGATTAAGACAAGACTCACTCCATTCGCAGCTGCTATCTTGATAATGACGTTGACTGCTTCTTTACACAGAAACCTTCCGTCACCACCGACAACCAACGTGGATCCAGCCTTCTTCGATCCGAGACCACTGAAAGAGGCACAGAGATGGAGGACACATGAAGAAACGTGCAAAATTACCAGTCAAGCACTGCTTGGATGAAGTTCTCAACATAGCCTTGTTGTTGGAATTCGGGAACCTGAAGCTACTCCTCCAATGCAATAGCTAAATTATAATCATACCCTTTTTCGCAGTCCACTAGTTCCGGGTTTCTGTCCGGCGAATGGTTTCGTTTCGACACGATCCACACGAACAGCCATTCCTCAACTTCCGATACTAACTAGAGGATACACACTAAAACGAAAAAACTCAATTTGAACTGAGAAAGCGAATAGATGAAAATAAGAGAGCGCGTCAATCTCTTGCGAGGGGAGACGAGGGAATGTGCGAGAGAACCACCCTCTGTCTACTCCCCGGCCACTCTCTTCTTGATGCAAACAACACGAGTCCTTTGCCTTTGCACACTAGCTAAGTGTTGTGAACTGAGTATCGCTGTGCTCTATTCCTCACTGGACATTCCAACACAACAGAGTGACAAACCTCATACTGAACACAAAACGTCATTTCGCAAGGATGAAAATTAGAGATTCCCTAAGGAGCTAATAGTAGTTCAAAACATTAATCTTATTTGAAATAGAAAAGGGAGGAATTAAAAGCAATATAACAACCCAGAAAGCTCAAGCACGCACTGTCAGCCGCGGCTGCAGCCGTTCACTGAAGCTTCAGCTGAAACTTGAGATCAAGCTCAATCAAGCCTAAACACGCACTGTCAGCGGTTCACTTTAGCTCGCCGTGTAATTTTGCGTAGTTTGTAGTCAAAAGTGAGATTTATCAAAATGCGCACGGTAGTACGGTAGTACACTAATTAAGAAAAATGCAACCTCCAAATTTTGAAAGCTTCTTATTACTTCGTGATAGCGTCTTCCGTGTTTTGGTGGTTCGCGTTACATTACTAAAAATCCAAGGCATTGTATTCCGAGGAAAGATCTTTGTTAGGCGAAGACTGCACGAAATTAGACTTTTGCAAGTTGAATTTTTTTAGATGTGCAGGTCGCTAAGAATGGATTTCTTCGTTTTTTCCCACGCATGAAAATTGATTTTCTTGATAATCAGGGGATTTCTAAAGTGAACTAGTTTAGCTAGGGCTGACAGTGCGTGCCTAAACCAAAACGCCAAACGGCAAGCTCGTGGTGTGATTTCGCGTAGTTTGTACAAAAGTGAGATTTGTGAAAAGGCGCAGGGCAGTACGGTAGTACACTAATTAAGAACAGTACAACGCACAAAATTTCGAAGCAGGGAAGACGGAAATAAAGCTCTAACCGATAAGAATCACTTATTTTTAGGCTTCAGGGCCGCCTTTTAGCATGTACGGGCCGCCGAACAGGCTGCCGTTTAGTAAGACCCGCGAAATTAGACTTTAGCAACTTGAATCTTGTTTTAGATGTACGTTGTTACGGTAGGCAACAATGGACTTCTTCCATGAAAAATTGATTTTCTTGATGATCAGGAAATTTCTTAGGTGAACGGTTTGTTAGGACTGACAAGTTAGTACGTACGCATGCTCATACCGCATTCGCTAGGACGTACGCCGCGTTAAACACGTAATATTAATTTTTTGTTGCTGCTGCTAAGTCGCCAAAATAATAGACAAGGTTGGGCGGTTTTTGAATAGTGCACTATTGAAAACGTGTAAAATGTTCCGGCACGAGATCTAGGCGCGCGGCCGCCATTGCAGTTATACCGGAAAGTATTGGCTTTGCTAAGTTAGCAGTCGACCCAAATGATCACTTTCACTATTTGAACGCAGTTAAAGGAGGACCATTCAGTACCGTAGACAGGCTAATTCAGGCTAATTTGCATAGCGAGAGAGCGAAGAGCATAGAAGAGAAACTAATGGAATCCGTCAGGATGCCGTCAGGAATTTGAATAGATTACGGTTCCGAATGGAGGTCCTTTAACCCACTCCAATGTGAGCGGCCGCTTTTCCGCTAGCGGAAGAACCGCTCCGCCCCACCCCTATTCAACGCGGCAAGACCTTGTGTACATGATAATATGGCCTACTTGTTTCGTTAGTCTAGCTGAACGGCATTCCAGTGATGTAACTAATGTTATATTCGTGGTTCAATGATGTGTGATATTGTGTGTCTTTCCTCTTCCGCGTCTTGTCATCTTGTTTACATAAAAATGTTCGAAATACAACGTTCTGTCCAAAGGGTAGATTTTTAGTTTTTTTTTCACGTATTGTAAGAGTTTTATTATCACACATATAAATGAAACAATACTAGAGAGAAAGAGCAAGAAAAAAATTCATACAGCTCAATTGCTGTATTGGGTAGCCTGCTGCGGACAAACAGCTTGATTAAAGCTCTCGATCTTTAAGTATAGGAGGTTCACTGCAGTGCCCTGCCAACAAACTCTGCCCATCTATGAATTATACCCTACGAAGCTAAAGATTCAATGTTACATTTCCTTTACAAGGCAAATGCACAGTTAATTGTAATTCAGCCTAAATTTCTAAGATGTTGTTCACAATACACAGAACGATTAACTTTATTCACCTTCAGGTTTACTTTATGCAAATTCAATGCAAAAATCATGTCCTTCCATTTCCTTAGGTCCAACGGTCGTTGTTTGCCCGGGCTAAGTGTAAGGTTAATATTCAATGGTAAGGAGCTACAAATCAACCTTTACCTTCTCCAATGCCTGAACAATCTGCTGCAATTTATTCCTTTCGTAGGCGTCTAACTCGCGTGCTAGAGTTCTGCCGACGTACACTTTGTTATTCTATACTCATATTTTTATACATGTTAATGAAAAAGAGGCAAACCTGAATAGTACATCCAGAGAATATGTACATGATAGTGTCTTTTCCTGTGCAGAAAGCAGGATACGAGGGACGAGGAGGTAATGCAGGATAAGTAGTATTCGTGTCCTCACCCTTCAATCGCTTCCTCCCTTATCATATCTCTCACCACCATACCATATCCGACTCCGAGAATACTCTCTCCACTCCTTCTCCCCATTCCTCCATTTCCCTTTTATATTTAGCTATTTGACCCAACTCAGCCCTTGTCAAATGCCGTATAAAGTGTCCGTGAGAAAATAGTCTGTCCTTCTGGAAATGAATTCTCACGAAATCGTGAATTACTGTATTAGATAAGCAAGCATAATAATAATGATACTCACAGTAACAATACATCCGACACTTCCTATGAGATTGCTGTAAGTAAGGTAGATAAAGTTGAATAGAAGGAGAATGGAAGGGAGAGAGAGTGAGTGGACCATAGGGGGGACTGGTCGAGTCTCTTCTACTCTTGCCACTCCTGCCTATCCCTACGTCAAACAACACTCCCAAACGTCTTCGTCTCACAACAATTCACTTCCTTCTTCCAGCTCCTTCTCTAATCTAGATAGGCTCTTTCAATATCTCACACTAAACTTTATCATATTTTTATGTTTACCGGAGAAGATTAACAATCGGCTAAATCTGTTTATTGGCGACATATTGACATCAAATCGATTTTTATCAATTCCATGTTTAATTGGTATAATGATGACTAGAATATAGTGATAACTCGTTGCGCTTCAATTGCATATTATAATAGGTCCTTGATGTCTATCCCAACCAAGTAGATGCTCCAGGGAATGCCACTCCGACTCCAGTATTCACACCCACTCCGGCAATAGGAACTCCCACTCCGAAGTTCTCGCTCACCTAGGAAGTGTCGTATGAACGATTAGTTAATCATCAGTCTGACCTGTCCATCTACCCAGTCGACTCCGACGTGTTGGTTCTGTTGATAGTACGGTCCTACTCCTCCTCCTACATCCACTCCAATTGGTTTGCCGAAGTCACCCGGTTTGAGAGGAACAGAGACCTATACGGGAGTTGGGAGGGAGGGAGTAATGAGGTACTAACGACAGCGTGAGTGTCTCCTTCGATGCCGAGTGATTGCACTAAAGGCACAGACCATCCACTCTTGTATCCGTATCTGCACAAGTCCTTTCTTCTCCATCTTACCATCAACTCACTTTCCCTCCCACCAATTCGCTCCCACTTCGTGATATTGTGACCAGTAGTCTCTATAAGCAATCATCTTTTCTTTCTATAGGTCTTCTTCACAAACCTCACTCCGAAGTGATCAGAATATCCGCCTCCCCATGCTCCAAAGGGAATATTCATAAGATAGCCTGCACCAATTGCTCCCTCTTCGTTAACCTGAGCTTGTCGTAAATTCAACGCTTTCCCAATCTTATACCGGGTAGAATGGAATTCCCTTGACTCCCCAAGTACCGAGGTTCAATCCAACTCCCGATGTGAATCCATGTCCAATATCATACACTGGACTAGATTGTGTGAGGAATTGGTGACAATCCTGAAGAAAAATAAGGAAAGATAGTGAAGTAGGCTGAAGTGAGTAAGATACTTGAAAGTAAGCCTTGCATCTCTGTGAATACTTTGCACTCGTGACATCTCCCTTGCAGTGCTTCTCAACAGTGGGAAGGAAGTGATCACAAGCCTTCTTAAGGACTTCCGCTGCACGAGGGGGAAGGTCCTATAAGAGATCAATAAACGGAAAGGTCTTTTCCGAGTTGACTAAGGAAGAGGAGAGACCTCCGCCGGTATTCCATTGTCTTCTCTTGTCGCCCATTGGGTCGATGCTTGTTGTGCGAGATTATACAGGGGATGAGATGACGGAATGAGGTGTGAACAGGACTAAAATTGACCACTAAATAACTAAATAAATAAAACAAAAAAAGATAATACTTATAAGGAGACATACAGAAAGGAAGGAGTTGCAACTACTCGCAAGTGCCTTCTTTGTATTCTTGCCGTGACAATGAACACGTGCTGTGGACATTAAGCGTCTACACGAAGCATCCAATCGGGGGTTATTAGAGGATACGGATGGAGTGGACTCCTGCAATACAAAGTAAGTGGGATAAGTAGGAGCTAGCGTACCTGAGAGATGAATCCTTCCTGTTCAGAGGGTTCTGGAAGTTCCTTGTAGATCTGCGCGAGTGTGTACAGTGAATCCTCTCGTGGAATCACGGGCAGGCAGTCCTGTACATTATGATAATACTTAGAGATTCCTTTCGCCACCTCGAAATACTTGAAGCATCGTTGAGCGTGTTTGCCAGTCGAAGCGCCTTTGCAGTGTAGATGTACAGAGGGTGCGTATCTCTTGCACATGGATTGAAGAGAAGGCTTCGGGTTGAAGTCTGTCTTCTCCACTCCCAAGCTCTCTTGTAGAGCGTGCAACTGCTTGATCTGTTGTGCTTTTCTGAAATCAATGATTCAATAATTCCTCCCCATCTAGTTAAACACTTACTTCTGTGCTTCGATATTTGCCTGGTACTGTTTCATTTTAGCCAAATACTGCTCATATGCTTCGTCATACCGACCACTGCAATCAATGAAATCACGAGATTTATGTATCTGCTCTCGTTCTTAGGTCATTTAGTCAATATCAGCATCATATATATGAAAGTCAAATGTCAACCGCTCCGCAACCATATAATGAAAATGTATATTGCATTTGAACACGTAACAGGATAAACTAATTGTAAGGATTCTCATTGAGCAGATAAGATATAAATTCACTGCTATGCCGACAAAGGCTTACTTGATCTTAAAAAAAAACTAAAACGATTACCTTTGTGCTAAAATGTTAAGTAGAAGTGCAGATAGAATAAGCGATAAGCGGAGTAAATTCATGGTCACTCCACCGGAGAAGAAGAAGGAGGAATAAGGGGAGAAGGAGTAAAAACCTATCGAGTATCGAGTACTTCTCTGCTTGTTTATGTTCACACACACTATCCCATACTATTCGCCCATTTGGACTTTGTATGGGAGGTATGAAATGACTGAATTAGACAATTTATGACATTGACAATGACATTGAAATGTATGTCATCAGCCCCATCCGTAGATGACATAAGTGAGCGTGTCGATGCACATCTTTTTGTAGTAGGCACAACGCAGGGCATAGCTGCAAATAACTAACCTATTCAAGAAGGCTACTATTACTTAGCTCTCAGTATTATGTTCTCTGTTCTAAAAGTTCAGTGATCTATCTATTCTGTCTTCTCGCCCCAACTGAGTCATATAAGTAAGCGAAGCGGTTTCCCTTTTCGAAAAGACAAGGTCGCAAAACTCGATGTTTTGTACAAGGAAACGTGAGAAGAACATTACCTCGGGAGTTTGAGTACATCCTTGTTAGTACAAAAGTTACGGGCGAATCTACAAAATAGAGATAGAAGGGATCGGGAAGAGACTCACTTCTTATCTCTATCACACCAGTATTTGATCTCTCTTGTGTAGATTCGATCCTCCTTCTGTAAGTATTCCTTGATTTCATCCCATCAACTTCATAACCGGTTCATTGAAGGGAATCGGTTCGGACGGAAGTTGAATGCCAGGACATCTTTTCGAGAATCGAACACAGAAAGATGTAGTCTGATTGACGTACTTCGGGAATCTCAAGAGTCTCTGTAATTCCCTCTTCACAACACTAACCTCAATGGCTCAGGACACACGTATTCGAATCGTTCTTTGTTCCTTCTACAGTATGCCGTGTAGTCGATGGTGACTCCCCTCAAGGAATACAGTATTCTGTCTACCGTAACCTTTTACTTAATTCCACTGAAGAAGTTGTGAGTAAGGGTCTTCTGACAGGTCTTGACGAACGCATCGCAGAATGCCTTAGTTTCGACGAAAGCCAAAAGGGGAGGTTGGCGGAAGCACAGCTTACCGTATTCCCCTCGAAGTTCAGAGCACGACTGAAGTACGGTATTGAGAATAGACTACGTACGATTAGGATACTCACTGGATCCTCCGGTTCTTCGTCCTCTACTTGAGATTCATTCAGAGTCTGACTAATGAGCTTTTGCTGTCTGTCGAAGGGATCACCTCCTCTAACCATGCGAACGATCACTTCTGTTTGCACGGTTGTGGCTGTGAGTGAAAGTTAGGAATGCGAGAAGAGTGACCTACTCGAGAACCTCTTTGACCATTGGGTACAGTAGGCAAGGGACGACTGTCTTCCTTCACAAAGACGTTGATAGAGGGTAGAGTCGAGTAAGGGAATGAAGAGGATGATTAGAGTGAGAGACGTTTCCATCGATAATGCCAAACAATGTCCTTGCTCTGTAGAGAAACAAGTTTTGCTCTGCCAAAGAACATAACATCTTCTAAATTCGCATCTCCCCCACATGAGCTGACCATTGACTATCTATCGAACTTCGTATAATTAGCAATCACCGATCAGTCCTTGCTATTAAAGTGAGTTTATTTGCTGACTGTAAGTAACAGCACTGTAGGACGGACAGCGTTCAAAGTGTTCTTCAGTAGTTGTTCATTCTCTTATCTGAATGTTCATTCATCTTGTGTCAACTCTGACACAAAGCCCTTCCATCCCTACCTTTCCCCTGTCTTTCTCCCTATCCATTTGTCCCTTTCGATGCTTATCTCAACACCTTCAAATGTACCATTCAAACGAACCCTTCCTCTGTCTCTTTCTACTTCCGTTCATTCCCCATTACTCTCTATCCTCGTTTCACTTCGTCTCCCCCCTCCCCCCTCCTCCTCCCCGGTATCTGCAATATCCCTTCTGACCCCTGTGGCAGTTTCCCATTCGAGAACAAAGGAACCGAGTAAGAAACATAAAGATGTAGTTAATGACATAAGGGGATACAGTCAAAGGGCCTCTCTGGTCTGAAATGAGTGATGTGCCGTGTGGTAGAGAAGACAAAGGAATGCTATCGAGACTCCCTCGAACAGACGACTTCATATTCATTTCACATATTTATATGATCGTAGCACTCTTGTGTTGTATTAGAATATCTATTCTATTGTAAATTATTATTCTAATAATGAACACTACCTCATCGTTTCGCCAATTACAATAAGGCGATCTACAATCCTATCTTCCTAATGTACTGTCTTCAATATTGCCCATGGTATTCCTCCATGCCCTCTAATCCCCTCCTTCGTCTCGACTCTTCTTCATATTCTCGATACCTATCTTCGCGCACTCTCAGGTCATCTCAACCCTTCCCGTTCTCCTCCAAAGGACCCTCTCACTCCTCGTCCCTCCCCCCGAGGGATTTGAACAGTCTCATACCTTCGTTGTGCATAAGCGGGTCACTTGCCAGGTGCACCGTTCTGGAAGGCCAATAATTTATTTCCAATTGAGCGAATCACATTAAAGACGAAGGGGAAGTTGCGAGATGAGTCCTTTGTAGACACACCGAACTGGAGATATAAGGGGATAAGGTAAGGGGGAAGTGAGGGGTACGGTAGGGAAGGGAAGGGAGACAATCTTTGACTAAACCAACTGTCTCTATACAGGATCGAGAACGAGGTAGAAAGTAAGAGAGTGCACTCATACCAATACACATTCTTGTCCTGTTTAGAACTCAGCAATAGGAATATAAGTAGTGAGAACAGGCGATAGGACCACAATATACAAAGGAAAAGATCCTATTGACCGTCTACAGCTACGCAATCTGGCAATTTGTATAATCTGATCAATCGATGAAGGAAACGTGAAACTTATTAAACTAGAATGACAAAAGTTCCGCGGCAGGAACGGTAAAATTGAAGAAAGACTACAAAAGACACAGACTTATCAATCGCATCTATAATAATTAATACACAATCAATAGCTTGTCTACAAGCAATCACTGATCAAGGGGAATAAGGTATACTGCAGGGCGTACTGTAAGACGATGTGATACTTTAATAGCTAAGACTTACATTATACCAGTAGAAGAAGAAAACGACCGGGAAAATGAATATAGGGAGGGTATTGGGGGAAGTGATCAAACTAGTGTGTTGTCTATGGTGAAGTAGCCATTCGGTCTGATGAACTAGAAGAAGAAGAATCGGGAGTATTGTGAGAAGTGGAGAAACCAGAATCGGTGGAAAGGGGAGTAATGGGAAGGGACTTGTCAGTAGGGAGAAGGGGGGCCGAGGTGGAAGTGGATGGAGGGGTGCAGTAGAGGGTATTGAGGGGGGCTGACGAGAGGGAGGAGTGGTTGAGTGCAAGGAGCAGAGACGAGTCCATCTCGAGATACGACTCGACCAACGTGCGGACTGTAGGGTAGATGGTTGGGATGGAAGAGGAGACAGTCACGAGGGAGACTGCAGCTTGCACCGAGGGCTTGTTGCACGCGTCCTTCATCCCTTAACCGTATCCTCCTTCCTCTTCATACTAGCTTATTCCCCATTCTCATCCCTCTACTCTTCTCTAATCCCTCATTCCGTCATTCAAACAAAGAAAGAGAGTGATGATGAGTCTGAGACAACTGGACAGTAGAGAGATAGAGGGGGGAGACTGTACTCAAGAGAGAGACTGGAGACCACGAGGCATGCCCCTACTGCTCATTCATTATTAATCCCCATCTTTGAATGCTCGCTCACATCCTCCTTATCCTCTCCCCTTCCCTTCCCTCTCCCTCCTTCCCGCAACCCCCTCACAAAGCAACAACGAGAGCTCTTTGCGCAACACATGCCGATCCTCTCCATACCTATTCTCTCCTCTCTCGACCTTCCCTCTGTTACCTCTCTCCCTCTCCCTCCTCTCTATCCTCATCTCCCAACTGTTCCAAAAGACTCCCTTCTGAGGTTACTGTCCCCAGCCCATCCATCCCCAGAATAAGCTTGCAAATATACCCCGATAGGTACAGTGTACAGTCATATCTTCGTCCCTTTTTCAAATATCCTTACATATGGTCGAGAAGAAAGGAAATACAAAGGAGAAGTAGAGGGAAGGGATACAGCTGCAGCTATTCATCCTCTGAGAGGGGAGAGGTAAACGAGAGGGGGAGAGGAATACAGTACTCCGTCTCCTCTGTCACTCATCCATCCACTCTCTCACATTTCCATAAACGACATCTGCAACTAAAGAAACGAGGAGGGAATCCTTCACATGGAATTGATCAATTGACGACGGAGAGAGAGATTGGAAGGGAGTCTTCCCTCCGTCCCTTCAAACTCGAGCAATTGAGTCCCCCGAAGGCCGCCCTTGCCTCTCACGAAGGGACTACAGTCCCTCTCATTTGTCTTACTTCGTGCTGTGCTCTTCTCCTTTCTCTCTTCTTCTTCCACATTTGCGTATGAAAAAGTACGAAAAATGGACAGTCGACAGGAGAACCTGAGACCTCGTGAGAAGACAGAAGGGATAGGAAGGGAACGGAGGGGAGTAGGAGGGGCAGGGAGAGGAGTTGGTTGCCTCCCCATTCGAATCGCCTCTCCCCTTACTATTTCCCCCTCTTTGTACCGTAACCGGCACACTTCAAAGCCCGTGTTTGTCTTGGCAGCAAGCATATGCTGCGCAATGATTTAGAGGGGAGGGAGAGGGAGTGCTGAGAATAGAGAGAGTAGAGAGAGTAGAGAGAGGGAGAGGTACGACGGACAGATATGGGGGCAAACAAAGTGGACACAGCAACTTTGAGTTGCCTCTCTATCATTCGTCATATTCAAAAGAGACTCTCCCCTGCATTCAAATGCCTTCACTGTCTCAGCTTGTCATTCATTCCACGAGAGAGGGTAATGAGATAATTGCCCCCCCTTTCCCTCTTCTATCCATTCTCGAATCAGATCAGCACCTGCCATCACTGTCTAATACGACAGCAAACATTGAGGCTTCGAAGCTACTCGGGTGCTGGACCACCTGATGGGAGGGATTGGGTGAGGAGATGGGGGGAGAGAGATTGAGGGTGATAGAGGGGGGAGGGGGATGGTACAGAGGGCTGTCAGCCAGTCTGATAAAGCAGCTTCGTGTGTGTCTCTTCCGGTCCGTGACATAGATTGACTGCCCTCCCCTCAGGGGAAGATTCCTTCCCCCTTGATATGGAGAAGTCGTGTGTCTCCCTTCCCTTCATAACGGATAGTTCCTTCACAGCGGGATTCCCTCCTCCTCCATATGATACTCGATCTCCCCTGCCACTGATACCTCCTCTCCTAATCCAGCTCTCTCCTCTCCTCCCTCCTTGTACTTTCCCCTTCGATTCCTATCTCCTTCCAACTCTTCACTAACTCCTCCAAACGGATGGACCGGGTTCCTTATTCTTCTTCCTCTCACTCATAGCATCACGCCTCTCAAGGTTGTGCGCCAAGGCACAGAGGGAACGGAGAGAGGGAGTTGTGAGAGGGAAGGGGAGAGGGAGAGATGAGAGGGAGAACGAGGGAGACAGCCGAGGAGACATGGAGATGCTTGGAGATAAGAAGACGACACCAAGGACGGTAGAGGGATACACGATGGAGTGGAGAGGGAAGGGAAGGGAAAAGGAGGGGAAGAGAGGGTTCACTTAGCCTGTCGGGACATGTCACACTCATTGCCACACTCCCTCCAGTCTGCTACAGTATACCTCGTTCTTCTACTGTACCCTGTCCTACAGTACTCCATCCACCGTACTCCTCCCCCTCTTCCCTCCATGTCCCTGACCCATGAGACTTCACTCACTCGGCTTCTCCTTCTTTGTTCTCAAGGAGCTAATACTCACCGAGTACTTAAGGACTACGAGACTCGAGATGAATGAGATGAAGGGGGACGATAGGGGAGAAGAGGGAGAGGGAGACAGAGGGAGGACCGAGTCATTCAAATCAGTGACTGCTTGCAACAGCTGGGAGGCAGAGAGACATTCCGACTCACGGGAAAGGGAAGGGAATGGGGGAGGGGAGCAGAGAGGGGTGAAGAAGGGGGGGGGGACTGGGACGGTATGTCGAGAAGTTAATAGGCAAGTTACCGTACTACATCAAGTTTAATATTTCACGGAAAACTGACTCTCTAGCGTTTTCTTTTTTTTCTACCCTAGGAAAAATATTTGAAGTTTTTTTATGTTGAGTTTAGAGATGCGTATGTTGGAAGTCGCGATAATGGTAGGCGGGTTACGGAACTTTATAATTATGGAAAATTCAAGCGAAACCGCAACCCTGGCGTCGTTCAGCGTGTTTTTCTGCCCCAGAAAACATGTTTCCTCTAGTCATAAATGTTTAGTTTGCTCATTTTGCGGCAGGTCCCACAAAGTCCTCACAAATTTAAAATTTGTGGGACGTTTGTGAGTGTGGATATCTCGGCTGTAACTGAACCAACTCTCCTATTCTTTTTTGTTTTGATGTACTCCCAGTGGTCTACAACGCTAGGGGTGCGATTTTGTTTGATTTTTTGTCTGAACGTTGTGGCGAGCCTCGAAACTTGATGTCAGATTTTCAATTTTTGTAGCAGAAAGACGGAGGTAGAATTTGTCTCTCTGAAGGTATATGAGATATGCTAAAGCTATTGGTGGATTCATAGGTGCAATATCGTAGTCACGTAGCAGGTTGATACCCGTTGGGGTGCGGTTTTGCACACTTCTTAACATACGAAGTAGTACGCGGCTGCAAATATGTGGACCCCGGAGGACGGAGGGGTGCTCAAATTTTTAGATAGGGGGGCGACACCCCTCAAAATTTGTGGGGATATAGGACATGACTGCTGGGACTGGCAGACTCACTCATCTCCCCTTCCCTTCCCTCATTCTCTCGTTATCCCCTGCAATAGTCCCTCATTCCTCTACACACCTGTCACATCCCTCCCTTCTCCTTTAAAGCCCTTTCTTCTTCTTCTTTCTACAGGTGCATCTCTCATTATCTCGAGACGGATCTGCCGAATCGGAAGAAGAAGGGAATAAGAAGAGAAGGAGAATAAGGATGAGGGTGGGTAGAGTGGGTACAGTCTCCCCCTACTTATCACTTCTCTCCAAATCCCTCTCCTGGCATATCTCTCCCCCCCCCCTCTTCTCTCCCTTATTATTCTCTCTTCTATCATCCACTCAACACTTCTTTCGCGCACCACAGGGAGCCATAGGCATAAGAGGAGATGACACGAGGGAAGGAATAGACTAGATGGACTGACCATCTGCTCCCCAATACTCAACTACAGTACCCCCTCCAAGTACAGTACTCTCCCGTCCTACCGTGCCCCCTCTCCCCTCTCCTCCCTACTATTTGTGTGGTCTTCTCCGTGTCTCGAATGCCTTCCATTCACATGCTAATCACCTCTTTCTTCCCTTCAAATACCGCACTGTAACCTACCCTCCGGTGTGGTCGAGACACTCTTTCCCTCACTCTCCCTCTGTCTTACCTTTCTCTTTCTCTCCTTCCAAGGGGTTCATCAACCAAGGAATCCCTCCAAAAGTCATTTCACTAGTTCAGAAGGAGGGTAAAGGAACATCTCATTTGCAATCATTCTGAGAGAGAATGCCTGGGGATGGAATGGAGGGAAAGGGGAAAGAAGGGAAGGGGAGACAACAAGGAGAGTATCATTACTCGACACAAATGGTGCGGTAACAAGGGAGGGGAGGGGAGGGAGAGGGTTAGTCTATGACGATCTGAGACACGCTGTACCACGGGAACTCTCTCTACGGGAGGTCTCCTCTCCCTCTCCTTCTCCATTCTCTCCTTCCCTCACAGTCCTCTTCCCTGGATGGCGCAACCGTCTCCCCATAGTCTTAAAAGTCCGAGGGTAAAGGGGGGATAGAAGAGAGGACTGTCCCATTCAACAATCGTCCATCTCTCTGTGTACAAAGTGATAACTCTGGATAATAGCCGTTGTATCCCTCAAATCCCCTTGATATCCCCACCCCTTCTTCCTTTGTCAATAGACCACCCACAGTCTACTTATCCCTCCCTTTCCCTTCTTCTTCCCTCTTACAAACCATTCGTCTTTCGCGCAATTGGAATACAAGACAAGAAGGGAAGAGACACGGGCAAAAAAGGGCTAAGCGAGGGGAATAAGAGGGAGGGGAGCGAGGGTTACTCTTTGTGGCAGAGGGACTACCCCCTCCCTTCCCTCACTCTCCCCTCTCTCTTGTCCATAACACTCTGCATAATAACAAGGGTGAAGACGCTATATAAGAATGAGTCGAGAATGACGGAAAGAGGGAAGAGGAAAGAAGAGACTCTCGGCTACTCTCCATATTACAGTACTCTCTCATCTCACTATTCAGCTAAGATAATAAAAGTAGAAGTAACTGACTGAGTTGGAGGTCCGATAGATGGGAGACGAAGAGGGGACGATAGTCGAAGAGAGGTGGACAACGAGAGATCATGTGGTCGATGAAGTCCATCCCCGTTGGCAGCGACACCTTCCACTCCAACGCCTTCAGAATGATCAACTCCCAACTCTGCAAGGGGTACGGTAGACACGGGTACGGTAAGGTACGGTAGGTAGATGAGAAAGGGCTAGAAGAGGAGAAGAGAAGACTTACCATGATCTGACTGGAACTGACAGAGTTATCAGTGTAGAAAGACAGTCGAGAAGAGTTGATCGGGACTGGGGCCTTGAGCTTACTCGAAATGAGAATAGAAGCAGCTGCTACGGCCTGCAAGAGGGGTACGGTAGGGGAGGGATACTGTATAGGTACGGTAGGGATATGGTAGGAGGAGAGCTAACCTGCATATCACGAAGGAAGACCATCTGCTTCGAGAGATAACAGTCGAGAATGAGCACAGCCAAAGGGAAGACCTGAGATGGGGGTTGCTCACCCTCCTTGGCACTTATCTCCCCAGCTATTCGCACCCCTACTTAATCTTTATCCCCTCCCCTCTCCTCTATCCCCTACTAACCTCATCATCAGCCGATTCCTCCCTCAACACATCCCTCATCCATTCTACCACAACCCCTCGATGTTCAACTGTCAATTCCATCTGAATCGACTCCAGATATCGAGGATTCACGAGTATCGAATTGCACTGAAACGAGGATACTGTACTCAGTTGGCGATAGTATACGGTAAGAGAATAAAGAGGGGTACACGATACCTCGATCTCCTTGAGATTCTTCACCGTCCTCGTATCATCCTGTATGTTTCGATCGATGATCGGTCTCACGTAGTTGTGTTGGGCTGTGTTGAGTTTGGAATCAGAAGAGGGACGACGACGACCATTGGGAAGCTGAAGACGACGGATAAGGGGGGAAGGATAGGGGATAGGGGTGGAGAACTCACGTGGGAGAGGGGAAGACGAGGGTGCGATCTAAGGGGAAGCGAACGGCGACGGGGATGCATTGACTTGTATGAAGAAGATGGGGATGAAGAGGACAGGTCCGACGAATTCTCAGTGCATACGAGACGAGAGATGACTGGGTCTACTCCGAGGGAACGACGCATTCACTGAAATGGACTTGCAAGGGAGTTACGAGGGAATCTGGAGGGGGACGGATACGAGAAAATAAGGAGGGTAGGGATATATAGAGGTAAGAGAGGACAAGTCATCACGAGGAGTCTGTCCTCGTCTCGAAATGTCTAGTGGACTGAGGCTAGAGATGGTCAACCGTCGCCCCGCCCCTTCCTCCTCCCCCTCCCTTCTTCGTCCCTCTCCCTCCCCCACCTCTCCCTTCACTCGCGCACTCTCGCTATCCATCTAACCTATCTACTCCTGTTAGATGCATAGATGAGATTGAACTCTTCTCACAATAATTTCATGTTTCGAGTGCAGTGAAGAGAACAACACATTGAATGTTAAGTAAAGGGTGAGTAAGGAATGCCCTCCCTTTTGCCTTCTTCCTTCCAGTCAAAGGTTAGATGGCTATCAGGGTCTTCCATCTTCCCTCTAATTCAAACACTCAGTCGGCATGTATATGCTGATATTTTGAGTTGACGGGAAGAGGGAAGGAATGAGTACGGTAGAGTAAGGGTAGTAATACACGAGGGGAATGTGTTGAGTGGAGGGTCGTAATACTCTTCGCTCCTCTCACCTGCCTGTTCTCAGACTGGCACTACCGTCTCGGCTATTCCACTGCGACTTCTCCCATTCATTCACCCCTCCCCCTCTCCCCTCCCTCAACCCAACCCGTTAAGTACAGACCTGAAGAAGCATTCTCGTAGTCCTCGCGATACTCCTCTCAAACTCCCTGCAAAGAACAGCTTACAGATTTCATCAAACACGAAAAAAGGAGAGAAATAAAAAAAGAGAACTCCCGCTAATAGATCAGTACGATTGCTCAATAACAACACCAAGATTATAGGCTAAACACCGGAAAATTGTTAATCGTGGAACAAAATAACAGATACTGTATCATATAGTGACTACCGTAAGTTGTGCATTATTTGATAAGGTGTTTAGTGAGTGATGGAATGATTAACAGAGAGAACCTCTCATAACCTATGAATGTGGTGTGTAGCGTGTGATAGGACAACACGGGGAATAGAGGGAATAGAGGACATTCAAAAGTTGGAAGGGAGGGGAAGGAAAAAGAAGAGACGAGGGAAGGAAGCGAAAGAAAGGCTGTGACGGATGGCCAGAGACATCCCTTTGTCTTTGCCTTCCACTAACACTTTCAAATGAACGAAGACCCTCGGTCTCGAAACTAGTTGTAATCGGGCATTCCATCACTCTTCCCTATCCCAATCACTCCCTCTTATCCTACCTGAAATCGCGCAAAAAAGTTGAGTAGTAGCAAGTTGCTTATCGTGACTTAGATTGAGTGACAAGACTCGAGACCAAGGGCATGTAGGAGTGAAGGGAGAAGTGGAAGAGTACAAGAATGGGCTATCGGGGGGGGGGGGGGAATAGTCCCTATCGGGGGGAGGCTGTGCCGGGATGGCTTATCAGTTGCACTTCGCATGGCACAGCCAGTCGGAGAGTGCGGGAGAGGAATAAAGAATGGAAAGGAATTGGATTGGATACATCTGTCCCACCTGTCCCCACTACATCATCTATGCAATACACGTCGCCATCTCGCTTTGACTCCTCCGACAGTGTAATCAATATCTTTATTGTCTCTCCTTTATAGCACTCTACCGTAGCCTCCCCTCTTCTACCGTAGCCTCCCCTCTTCTACCGTAGCCTCCCCTCTTCTACCGTAGCCTCCCCTCTTCTACCGTAGCCTATCCTCTTCTACCGTACCCCTCTCCTCTTCCAGTCTGCCCTTCTCGATCGTTCCTGCAAAACTCCCATTCCCTTCCCCTTTCCCTTCCGTCCCTTGTCTTTCCTTCATAAAAAGCCTCGTGGCAGCGGTCCCCTTCTACCTAATGTGTCTTCCTTCCAACAAAGGGCATGCAAGGGAAAGATCACGGCAACACTTGTACTATTCCTTTGGGAATCAGTCGTAACACCGTTCCTCAACTATTCACTACCGAATCCTACAGTACTCACCCTTGCTTCACCCCGAATCTTCTCATACGCTTCCATATCCATTCCGATTCCTTTCTCATTCATCCACAATTCCACAATATCAACTGTCAATCCATGAGTATCATGTAATCGGAATATGGATTGGCCTAAAACGTAAATGCTTTCCCTCACAATCAGTTATAGTGAAACATATGAGAGATAGGAAGGGCGCCTGTCTTATCGGGTAAGCTCATTCAAAGTGTCTACGTGTGGGGGAACGTAAGAGGGACAACGTCACCCAATGACATACAGTAAACAGATACAGTACCCACCTGACAATACACCGTTTCCTTGTACTGCGCGTATTTCCTTTTCTAAATGTTTCCTTCCATTCTCGAGCAAATTCCAGAATCTAAACGAAAAATGCTCATTTACAAGGTGCTAAGATGACCTTTTCTCTTCGTCTTTGATAACTTGAACAGTCTTGGTAATATTAGAAGATACTTCAGGATACGCGTGACTCTTAAGGGGATGGCGAATGGAGGGAAAGGAGGGGACGGACCAGAGAAGGAATGAGTGTGTGTACAAGGGAGTGCAACCCTTCCCTTTCTATCTTCAACTTCTCTCCTTTCCAAATTGCTCTTCTGATCATCTTACGAACCACAAACCTCAACATCAATTCCATACCTACAGCATCCCTCTACCGTGCTCCCTTACCCTGCTCCAAATCCACTCGGGACCACTCCATCGGTAATAGCCATAGTAGCAGCTCTTATGTGATCAGCAACTATTCGGTATGCGGTATCGATTCCATCCTTGTCTTCTTCTCCAACCCGTCCCGTATATGTTTCAACTCGACTCATCTTCAAGTCATCTTCTTCCCTCATAAGCGATGCCTTCCCATCTCCCAATCTCATTAATCTGTCCTAGTGCGCGAGTCTTGTCTGAGAGTAGCAATCAAAGGAGTGACAAATACTTCTCAGCAGGGATTCCCTAGTCTCTTCAGTCGCCTCTCCTATCTCTGTAGACCCGTCAACCATGCCAAATGGTTCATTTGCCTTATTGCACCTTATGAATGGAACGCAGAAGGGGTAGGAATAGATCGGTGTCGAAGTTAGAGGGGACTGACTGCACGACTGAGACGAGTCTCTCGAGACCGAGTCCTCAAATCGATACTCACCCCCTCCTACTGTATCCTTCATGACAGACAAGGAGATGTCCTGAGTGCATA
>LS882693.1:355492-376160 GCA_900490955.1 Micoletzkya japonica | reverse complement strand
CTTACCAGTATCAACATGCATGACTCCCCTCTGCTCGACAGTCCCATCGTCGTTTCTCAATATTCAAACGTTCCCCTCATACCTCTAATTACCTCCTAATATAAGGGAATACTCCTCAATTCTCCCTCCCCTCTCTTCTTCTTCTTCTCTTCATTCCTTTGATCAGATAGGACGGTATGCTATGGACGGCAGCTGGTAGCATACGCGAGAGAAGAAGAAGAGGGGGGAATAGGGGGGGGAGAGAATAGGAGGGAATAAGGGATAGGGGGGAATACGAGGGAGACCAGACATACCGTATCGAGTTGGTGAATACGATATTCCACAACTCGACCAAGTTATCATCCCGATTCACGAAACTCCCCGCCTCCGTCCTTCCCTGGACTACTTCCATGCCTCCAGTCTAGTCCATCCCTCCCATCCCTACCTCTATCCTATCAAAGTGAATCTCAGTACACACTCCACACGGCCCGGTCCTTCCCATTTCCCAGAAGTTCTCTTCTACAAAGGGAATGATCCTCGAGGGAGACAATCTGTAAGGGATTCGAGTATCAAAGGGACGACGGGACAAAAGGTCGAGTCTTGCGTAGACACGGCAATTAAGCGGTGACTTTGTCAAGGGATGACAAGGTCACGACAACACTAAAGACTGCCTATCACTCTCGCCATTAATATCATCGGCACTCTCTATTCCTTTGCGGGAACTAAGACAAGGGGAATGGAGACATGCCTTTCTAGGGATAAGGGAGGACAGCCAGGGACATACTAACCAAGAAAGACGGAGTAGCTAGGAATGAGTAGGGTCTCACCCGATCTTCCTCCAAACTTGCTTAGTCTGCTCATCTGCCTTCACTCCCCATCCCTCGTGCCCTCCAAAGTACGTGACATACAGTCTTTCCCTCGGAATACACAACACTTCAGTTAGATATTTCCACGCAAGTCTGCATGCTCTTTCCTGCAATAAACAAATAAACTATAAATTACATGAATACCCTTCTAACATGTTATGAAACTAATATTTGCAAGGTCGGTTGATGTTTAAACTTGATGTCAATGTTTACAGCACAATTCTTGAGAAGGCGCCTAGAGGGTAATCTTATATTGTTTGGTATCAGCTTGATAAGCCATATCCGGAAAATGATGAAGTGAAGACGAATAACACTTGAAGGTTGGGGAGGTAAAATTTAGAGACGTGCAGACTGGTCAGTACAATGACTGCGTTTCATGCATCATTCATAACCGCGTCGAAGAAATGAAACATATTGGCAAAATGACCAGTCTGCACAACTCTCGTAAAATTGTGTTGTTAAGAGATACTGTAACCCTACAGGAGCTGATCTGATAAATTCAAGATCAACAAACAAGGAAGGAGAACCAAGTAGGATAAAAAGTACTACTGGCATTGCATAAGTAGTGTGCTTCACCTGTTAAACGGCAAATTCCGTCTCATTATTTGGAAACCCTTGTTTTCCGCAATAAGAAGAGGGGCCACTCACCTTGTCATACGCATCGTCAAACGCCCAATTTCCGAGCATTTCGAAGAAGGAAAGATGGTGCAGATCTCTACCCACATCGTCCAAATCATTGTGCTTTCCGCCAGCCCTTCAAAACTATCCATTATCTTGGGAACATTGATTATCTAATTGTAAGAAGCTAAATATGAGTAGTGAACAAGTAACCGAATGCACTTCTGATGAGAGACTACCCGACTAGGCCATCTTCCGCTATTTTCAACACCAGCAAGAGTGTTCTTGAACTGAATGATGCATTATTTCAAATGAGGATTACGGTAGTCAACGTATTAATTGAAATACAATACTCCTCATACCTGGTTCATACCAGCATTCGTGAACAAGAGTGAGCTGTCTTCGGTAGGAGGAATAAGACTACTGGAAGGTACATGAACATGTCCCTCTTCTTCGAAGAAACGAATGAACGAAGACCGAATACTATCCGAACTTCGTGCAATCGAGCTCCAATTCCTCACAGTTCGATGATACGGAAGTCTAACTAGCATTTTCGCATTCCGCTTACTGATAACTGGAAAAAATGTTAGAAATAAAAGATAACTATCTTTTCGTGCAACTTTCAATTCGCTAAAAAAATAGAAACAAATACCTGATAATAAGTTTTACAGTTCCTTGTTCTGAAGCTTATATGTTGTTGTTGATGTTGTTGTAAATTGTCTTCTCGAAGACCTGCAAAACTATATTATAGAAGCTAGAAGAAAACGCAAAGAAAATTGAAAAGGGAAAGTTAAAAATCAGGCTTAATAAAATATAAAGTCTGCTCTACTGTGCTACCGTATCCGATAGGTTTGTAAACCATTGTAATTCGCGTACTAAATTATTAATTTTTCGGACATGTGTGATTACGCCGCGTGATTGAATTGGATGTTGGTTTGTTGATGTACACCTGTCTTTCTCCTGCATTTCAACCTTCCAGTATGCTCCTATCAACTGAGAAGGTGAGCGTGCCCGATGTTATTGGTTATTTTTTTAGTTGGTCCTGTAATTTAAAAAAATGTCTCAGTGAACACTGTTCGTGAAATCACAGCGACATGTCGTTCAGAAGATAATCGAGTAATCGAGCGAGGGAACTAATGTGAGTTTGTCTTGGATGTTTTAGACCAAACTCCTGCTATAGGATGGAGTGGTACCAATTCGTTTATGACACGTTCTTTCAATTTGGTGAGCATTTGCGCGCGTTGGTTGCCCACTACCTACATGTAATAGACGTAGCTCACTTTCTCCTGGTTAGTCTCCCTCATCTGCCCTCTTTCCTGTTCACCTTGAGATGTGTATGTCAGTTCGGGATGAGTACGGTCTTCCGTTTTCCCGTAATAATCCTCTGGCCTGTTGGTTCTCGTCCCTTCTTTGTTCATTCTCGGGTACTTTCCTCACTAACTTTCTCCTTGGGGATTCGTTGACTTCTCCACTCTGCAACCACTCTGATATGATACTGGTTAGGCTGTCCACCATTCCCACCTCCTTAAGTTCCTTAAGTTCACTTCAATTTGGTTCTCGATCTTCTACCTTCCCTTCGATGTTGTGTACAGACTGTGTCGTGTCTTTCCCATCAAATTGATTCTCAGTCTCATCAAGGAGATACAACGAACTCATAAAGTATGCACTGTCCTTCCCCTTCAGTCGATGTGTCGTGTCCCTTATAGATTAATCTCGGTGTTGAAAGTGCAGTCAGGAGATATCCTGATGAAGATATGGTGCAAGTGATTGTTGGATATACAAAGGGAGCGGGATCGGGGGTATTGCGATCAGTACAACAGGTTGATTGGGGGGAGGGGGTGGAATCGTGGAGTAGAAGAGGGATTACAGTGGTTGAGTGGAGGATGGAAACCTATGGACAACGAGAGTCTCAAGATGTCTACTACCACCAAGGCTACCTTGATCGCTTCTCTCCTGTTCTACCTCAATCCTCCCCTCCACACCAATATCTCATACACGGCATACCGTATCCTATCCTATCCCTCTCATCTTCCTTTTCAGATATCTGCTATTCTTCTCGTTGCATGCAAAGCCTTTTCACTATTGAATCTATCGAAGAATCCCTTCTCCTCTGTTGAATACGTGTTGTGTGCACTTGTAATTGGAAGGTAGTGGAGATGGAGGGAAGGAAGGTAGAGATGAAAGATATAGGGAAGAGGAAGTGGCGAGGACTGTAGTTGAGAAGATAGGAGAAGAGAAGAGGGAGGAACGGTCGACGAATGGGATAAAGAGGAGAAAAAGAAGAAGTTGAAGAGGGAGAGACGCTTGGATAGGGACTGAGTACCCTCTTACACTCAGACGAGGGATCAATCAATAAGCTTGAGGGGGAGAGGGCAGCTGTCTGCCGACGTATCCTACATACATACATCCCTCTTAGACATCTTTCTTCCATCTTAGTCTAGCACTTCCTTGTTTTAGATTGTATAAGCCATTTTTTCAAATTGAGATAGTTTTAAATGATCACAGAGCTACGGATATATATTTTTTGTTGCTTTTGCTTTGTTTGCGTTCGCTCGAGAGCGCTGATACTCGGTAGATAAAGGGGATGGAATAAGGAATTGTCTTTTTGTAGATGTTGGGAGTGGACGTGGGGGAAGTGGACCAAGCAACTCTGCTTGCCTACGGGGCATGGATCCATCGACTGAAGATGTACCCTTACTTCGATGCTGCCCATTACCTTCTAGTCACCTGCGAGATAAGGGAGGAGATGGCCGCCGCTGCAGGGGTCTTCTCTAGGAAACACCCTCTGTCGTGTTGGCTGTCCACTATGATCGTAAGTCCTCCCTATCCCCCCTACTTCCCCCTACTCCCCCCTCATACCCCTATATTCCCCTTCAGATGTGCTTCGCAGATGCCTTCCTAGCCGCCTTTCTCCTTGGGGAACCCCTGATCACTCCATTCAAACGACACGATGACATCCTTCTCGTATGTTCTTCTCCTTCATATTTATCGTTTCTTATTCGTTTCATACGTGGGCAAGGGGTCTGCCGGCAGCTTACTGCACAGACAGAGATTGCGCTGTTAAGCTATTATATTACTTTGCAGCGAGCTAACCAGAATTAGGAAAAAGTTGTGCAGTAAGCTACCCAATAACGGTACCTGCAACCGTGCCAACCTGTGCGAAGAGACATCGACTATAGCAAAACATACTGATGTGCAAGAAATCGTAGTGTCAAATGCACTTTTGACTCTGATTTAGTAAGAAGTTTACCGTGAAGATGAGCCCCTTGAAGCTTCTCCAGAGATGTTTAAGGCAACTATGATATGGTACTTGGTGTTCTACGCTCCCTTCGATGCTGTGTACAAATTGACGAAGATTACACCCATCAAGATAGTCTTGGCTGTGATGAAAGAGTTCAAACGGGCACATAAGGTGAGTTGATCAGGGAGGGGGAGAAGGGAGTGAGGAGGGGGGGGGGGGGTCAGTCTGTCAGTCTGTACATACTCGCAACCACAGGTGGCACAAGGAGTCTCGCACGCAGCTAAACTCTACCCCAATTCGTATCTAGTGCATATTCTCGTGGGAACAGCGAAAGGAGCGGGAACGGGAGTAGTGAGGCCGATTGAACAGGTTGGTAGAGGGAATGGACACCGACTCGACCTTCGGGGAAGGACTCGTCTGGGTAGACACTTACTTGGTAAGCACTACATTGTGCAAGAACAAACCTCATCGACTTGCCAATCAAAGCCTCCGGCCGTTTAAATCAACGGGAAACCTTTAAAACGCACAGCGAATAACGCGTACATGGCGCATGTAAAAATTTGAATTTCACGCCTTTTGCGCATCAAAACTAAGTATGGTATCAGCTGGGCAAAAGTAAAGCTCTGTCCGTTAGTCAGATGTAGGTTGTGATCATAGGGGGTCTCACTTTTCCATTCTGTACATTCAATAATCACTTAATAAAATAACCAGCCTTACCTTGGCTGAAATGTTGTGAAAAGTGATAGAAAACATTTTCGAAATTTCGCAAATATAGAATGAGTGCACTATTTTATGCCCATCTTAAAGCTCTTTTCGCACTGAATTCAGATATGCTATTCCCGGTCCGCAATTTCCACAAATAATTGAAAAATAACGTCCGACGTGATTGAGCGTGATTCAATGACGCCAGGAATGAACATTGGGGGTAGACCGCCTAGCGTGATTGAGAGCAAGGAATGATGAACGAGCGTCTTTCCAGCGTGAAACCTCGCGTGAATCCGTGGCTCTACCCCCTCCCCCACATATGCTTAGTACAGTACACACAACACAATTCTCACCGTCATACTTGGCAACCTTTCCGGTGATATTTTGAGAAATGAGCCGTACGAACTCGTAAACAGAGGATAAATGCTCATACTATTTTCGCGGTAGGCATCATTTCCAGATGCGGTAGGGTAGCCATGTAAATCGAGAATTTAGTACAGCTGGGGGGGGGGGGGTGAAGCTAACTACCCGTACCGTATACGGTACGGGTAGTTAGTTTCATAGTAAACGTTTGCCTGCGGGCGGGAGGGGCCCCTACCCTGTAAATTACAATCAAATACCGTATTTTTCCCCTGCTTGTAAATTATTAAGCCCAACACTCGAAATTTTATGGGAAATATGAGCGTACCAAAGTAAGATTCTGAAAACACTTGGGTCTACCACTCACAGTTCGATTCCCACGTATGCTATACTACAATATGACCACTCTTCAGTTCATTCGAGGAGTATGGCTTCCTTCTCACAATGAATTACTACGTCCTTCGTTGTACACTAAGGTATGCAAGTCTACATCGATAAAGGAACATTATTAGCACATCATACACGAACATTTGTCTCCAGGAATATTGTATTGGTAGGGACGTAATGATTGATTAGATGTGTGAGATCTTTTGATGATGGATAATATTGATTAAGGTGTGTGTCATTGCATCTACAGTCCTAGTCCTCGAAGCTAATTCTCCATACATCAACGCCCCTCACGATCTCGTTTACTTGGTATCTTCCTCTTTTATTCTCTTATTCTCTTCGATTCATTCTTTCGTTCAATCATTGTTTCCACAGAACTAGGCAATCTCACCCATCCCATCTACAGTATTCCTTCATCTAGGGAATGGTTGGATTCCTCCTCTACTTCAAATTGGCCTATCTCCTCTTCCACGTCAGTGAACCTTTCGCTCCCTTCGAGAATCTCTTCTGTGCTGTGGCCATGGGAGGAATATGGGATGCTTTGTCGAGGTACACTCTACTTAGGTTATTGACTTATTCCGAGATTGTAAGAATATAAAAGAGTATGGTTGTGTATACGTCAGGGATGGGACATAAAATAAGGGGAAGAATTGATTACAGGGCTATCGCTGCAAGCAGAGAACGAAAGACTGCGAATAAGGATGCCGTGCCTCTTGCAACTGAGAAGAAGGAACAGTAGACTGTAGATTAGTAGGCATCGAGGAGACATTCGGATTCCATTACACTATTTATAGCTCTTTGATTACCTTGAATTATTGCACTGCATAAAGACAATGAAACGAGTTGATGAGGAAAGTGCAATTGACGTTGAAATCGACTGTGACTACTACTACTATAGAATATGGAGGATGGGGAAGGAATAGAGATTAAGAGATGAAGGGAGAGCAAAGTATCCGGGTGGTAGAAGTAAACTCTGACAATCTCTCTCTGCTATGGCCTCGTCTAGTACTCGCCATTCGATCAGCCTCTCTCATTGCCATCGATTTGGTATGTCCCTCTTACTCCCGGAGATTACGGTATCTTCCATTCAGGAACTGTCAGGTCTCGGATCTCGAGAGGGTTTAAGGGGAGCATCTCTCGATCAGAGATACACAGCCCTCAAGGAATCAGCAGAGACTAGAGCTGTGCTGTCCTTGGGAATCGCGATATTCAGAAGGAAGAAGAACACGAAGAACGAGAAGCGATTACTGTATTCAGTGCAGGTTAGTGATAGTGAGAATATTACTGTATGACAAGGAATGCTTGAAGGTGTTCAATATACTCACTTTGTGCAAGGAACCTTTCACCATCGAATCTGACTCCCTTCGGTTTCTTTCTCAACATTCATTCGACTTCAATCGCTTAGCATCCAAAGGAATACCGTATCACCGTGCGGTTGTCTCAAAGGTATACGGTATCGACCTACAGTATGCCTTAATTCCGTACAGGAGTGTCCCCTTCGTTCCCTCTTCGATGAGCTTCTGTCTCCCTCTGTGCCCATCGCCCTTCACAATGGACTAGTTGATCTCATCTTTCTCTATTCTCAGTAAGTACAGTATCCCCTATTTCCTACCGTACCCCTTTCCCTTCAGTTTCTACACCTCTCTCCCTCCCTCTTTCTCTTCCTTCATAGCTGATCTCTCCGCTCTCTTTCCCTCTTCATCCTCTCCTCTTATCGATTCCAAATATCTCGCAGATTTTGAAGCTCGTTACCCAACTTCGTTCCTTGAATACATCTACCGTAAGAGGTTCGTGTCTACCGTAACCCATTCCATTCTCGTCTCATTAAGTCAACGTGATAATCACATGGAGTACATGGCTGATCGAGTCCACATCAAAATTCGTTTCCGACCTGTTACGGTAAGGGGATTTATGACGCGCCGTCTGAGAGGGTCGAGACCCCCCGGTATTAGGAAAGTGTGAGCGACAAATCTTTTGGAAACACATATTCTGGGTCAGTTTTTCACGCTGATTTCAACCGTGAAGTCCGTTTATTTTTAGAATTTTTTGAGCGAGATAATGACGAAATTCGACGTTTTCGGTATTTTATCGATAACTTTATTCAAATACAACATTTTTCAAAACGGTTTTTCGCATTCGATAGATAATGTTGCGCTTCTTCGAATACTTTTTAGTCGCAAATTGGTTATTATCGAAAAAAGTTATTCAGTTTTAAAAAATGCATTTTTTTCGAGTTTGCTTAAACTCGACCGTTACACCACTTCAAAGTGCCGGGCCGGTCAATATTATTGCAGATTCAGATTCCTCATGAAAATCTACATCGTATATATCAAAATTAGCTAAACCCAAGGTGGCAAAAGACATGTTCCTTAACATGCAAAAGAAATGAGTAAGATGGTGCGCAAAAGTGAATGACCTTTATCTTTGCGTCCATAACTTCTGTCAATACTTTCAGTCATGGTTTTCATAATTCGAAAGACAATGAAATTTGCCAGAAAACCTCATTAGAATATTATTTGAGGAATAGTATTTGATAGTATTTGAGGAATAGAATATTATTATTTTATTATTCGAGGAATCGCGAATTTCCAATTTTCTAGACCAAGAATTACTTGTTGCTCCGTCTGTTCAAGTATAGTGGAATAAAAAGATACGTCAGTAAATCATTCCGAATATCAGGCGAGAGAGTGTGCAAAAGTGAGAGAATTAGACTCATTTTGGAATCAAGGAAACGGACGGACCCGTTTACTCCACTATAACCCCCTTCAATTATTAGAAACTCATTCCGCAAATATATTGAAATTTGGTATTGATAAAAGGAGAAAAGTTTACATTTAGAATGCGCAAATGCAATAAAACTGATGGACCTGAAACTTGCAAGAGGGGGAGGAAGTTATGGACCACTATGTTCTGAAGAAATGCAAATTGTTCGGAGAGCGAGCGTGCGACCGACGTTACGATACGGCTAAAATCTATCGCGAACTGGCAGCAGCTGAGAATGAAGATAAAAAGACTGCCAATTTTCATACAAAAATAACTCTCGACTAAACTAAAAGTGGTGTGGTAGACAACAGCTTTAGTATAATTAGTGGTCCATAACTCATTCACAGAAAGAGTGAATGAATCATTCATTCATTCATTCACTCTCTCTGTTCTCGCGGCGGACGGTCGATGTTGGCTAACGGCTCCTTTCTTCGTCTCTCCCCTTTCTGTCGCGGCTGCCCTACCCCATAGTAAATAGTTTTCAAGTGAAGCGTTTACACCACCCACGCGATATCCTTTTTCAACCCCCTCCCTGCCGCACACCGAAAGGTGTCATGATAAAGATCATTTCTCCTTCATTCTCTCATCGCGGACGGTCGGCTCCCCATTTCGTCTCGTCTTTCGTCCCGCGCCCATTCCACCAAGAGGATAAGGTGATGAATCCCCTCTGACCTTTGGCAAGTCAGAGGTGCCCCCTAGCCTAAGTCGTCTTCGTCTCCCCCCTTTTCTTCCTTTTCTCTCCCGCGGCTGCCCATCCCCATAGAAGACTTGTAAGACAAGCACCATCCCCCTGTCCCCGTAGAAGAGCATTTATTTTGAAGTGAAGATATTCCTACCCCTACCCCCGGAGCTTCCCTATCCTTGCCATCTCCCCCTACCTGCCGCACACCTCACGGTGTATTCGATAAATAAAATAAATAAATAATTAGGTAAACCTCGCTCGCTCTCCGAACATTCAGAACACCGTGGGACGCAAAGATAAAGGTCATTAAGGGTGAACGACCTTTATCTCTACGTCTATGACTTCTCTCAACCTCAATATTTTCCGATCCGGTTTTCACCATTCGAAAAACAATCAAATTTAGCATATAACAGCATTAGAAGGTTATTCGAAATGCTCATTAACTGGTAACCACAGGAGGCGAAGTTCCCTAATTCGGGAAGACGTCTTCATTTCAAACCTCTAAAAACACTCGCTACACCACTGCAAAGTGCCGGGCCGGTCAATATTATTGCAGATTCCGATTCCTCATGAAATTCTGCATCATATATATCAAAATTAGCTAAATCTAAGGTGGCAAAATACATGCTCTTCTACGGGGACAGGGGGATGGTGCTTGTCTTACAAGTCTTCTATGGGGATGGGCAGCCGCGGGAGAGAAAAGGAAGAAAAGGGGGGAGACGAAGACGACTTAGGCTAGGGGGCACCTCTGACTTGCCAGAGGTCAGAGGGGATTCATCACCTTATCCTCTTGGTGGAATGGGCGCGGGACGAAAGACGAGACGAAATGGGGAGCCGACCGTCCGCGATGAGAGAATGAAGGAGAAATTATCTTTATCATGACACCTTCCGGTGTGCGGCAGGGAGGGGGTTGAAAAAGGATATCGCGTGGGTGGTGTAAACGCTTCACTTGAAAACTATTTACTATGGGGTAGGGCAGCCGCGACAGAAAGGGGAGAGACGAAGAAAGGAGACGTTAGCCAACATAACGCCCTCACTTGCCAAGGTGAAAAGAGGGATTCTTCATCTGGGTTCTTGATGGAATGCGGCGGGGACGGGGATGAAAGACGAAAGAGAATGGAGAGCCGACCGTCCGCCGCGAGAACAGAGAGAGTGAATGAATGAATGAATGATTCATTCACTCTTTCTGTGAATGAGTTATGGACCACTAATTATACGAAAGCTGTTGTCTACCACACTTTTAGTTTAGTCCAGAGTTATTTTTGTATGAAAATTGGCAGTCTTTTTATCTTCATTCTCAGCTGCTGCCAGTTCGCGATAGATTTTAGCCGTATCGTAACGTCGGTCGCACGCTCGCTCTCCGAACAATTTGCATTTCTTCAGAACATAGTGGTCCATAACTTCCTCCCCCTCTTGCAAGTTTCAGGTCCATCAGTTTTATTGCATTTGCGCATTCTAAATGTAAACTTTTCTCCTTTTATCAATACCAAATTTCAATATATTTGCGGAATGAGTTTCTAATAATTGAAGGGGGTTATATACTTGAACAGACGGAGCAACAAGTAATTCTTGGTCTAGAAAATTGGAAATTCGCGATTCCTCGAATAATAAAATAATAATATTCTATTCCTCAAATACTATCAAATACTATTCCTCAAATAATATTCTAATGAGGTTTTCTGGCAAATTTCATTGTCTTTCGAATTATGAAAACCATGACTGAAAGTATTGACAGAAGTTATGGACGCAAAGATAAAGGTCATTCACTTTGCGCACCATCTTACTCATTTCTTTTGCATGTTAAGGAACATGTCTTTTGCCACCTTGGGTTTAGCTAATTTTGATATATACGATGTAGAATTTCATGAGGAATCCGAATCTGCAATAATATTGACCGGCCCGGCACTTTGTAGTGGTGTAGCGACTGTTTTTAGAGGTTTGAAATGAAGACGTCTTCCCGAATTAGGGAACTTCGCCTCCTGTCGTTATTAGTTAGTGCGTAGTTCGAGTAAAGTTTTAAAGCTGTTTCATGGTAAATTCGGTAGATAATGTCGCGCTGCTTCGAATACTTTTGTCTTTTGTCTTTTGAATGGTGAAAACCGCATTTGAAAATATTGAGGTTGAGAGAAGTTATAGACGTAGCAATAAAGGTCGTTCACTTTGCGCATCCTCTCCCCCACCTCTTTGGCATGTTAAGGAACATGTCTGCTCCTTCGATTTCGCTTATTTCGACATATATGAAGCAGAATTTCATGAGGAATCCGAATCTGCAATAATATTGACCGGCCCGGCACTTTGAAGTGGTGTAACGGTCAAGTTTAAGCAAACTCGAAAAAAATGCATTTTTTAAAACTGAATAACCTTTTTTCGATATTAACGAATTTGCGACTTCTAAAAAGTATTCGAAGCAGCGCAACATTATCTATGGAATGCAAAAAACCGTTTTGAAAAATGTTGTATTTGAAGAAATTTATTGATAAAATACCGAAAACGTCGAATTTCGTCATTATCTCAGTGGAGAAATTTTTTTCTAAAAAACGGTTTTCACCATTGAAATCAGCGTGATAAACTGACCCAGGGTTATAAATTTCAGAAGATGTGAGCTCACAGTTTTTCTAATACAGGGGGGTGTCAATAGATCTCGACCCTCTCAGACGGCGCGTCTTATGAAGACTGGAAATTCGAGACAAAGTCTTTTATTATATAAATAAACCAGTTTATCTTCTTTAATTATGAATGTCAGGGAATAAATAAGGAAGATGAGGAGATAGTCGATTCCGCACTTCCGTCTAACTTCCCTCATCACATAAATGATCAGTTACACAATGGAGCTTGTGATCAGTTCGCGGTAGGTTCTGTTGTGTTATACAGTAAGAGCAAATGCTCATGGTGAAAAAAAATGCAAATTGCAGAACCACGGGTTCTGTCGCAAAAGGAATTGTGATGAACAGCATGATGTGGATTTGGTACTCGATGCTCAGTTGATTAAGTAAGTTCGTAGGGAGAAGATATTGTCATGCTGGGTTACTGTAGGCTGCTGAATGCATCTTGCTGTATGGTCGGGAATTATAAGAAAGGAGGGAAGACGCAACAAACAACGTTAAGATGCAACAAACAACGAGAAAGACGGAAACGAAGGTCGGATGCTCAGAATGGATTGGAAAGGAATGGAAAAGAGAAGAAAGAGGAGAAAAGGAAAGATGAGTAAGTACGAAGGGTATATGGATGACACTGCATTCACTCAGGTCATCCCCCTCTCCCGAATACCGTACTCCCTTTTCAATCACAGGAGCACATAGAGCAGGTATCCTAGTTACTCTGAGCTACCGTAACTTGAACAATCATTTCAGGAGTCGATGCTTTCATGACAGGATTCTTTGTTCTATTCCACTGCAGGATGAGTCTTCTTAAGGAGGGGATTCTATGCAAATCCTCGTTGAATAAGGTGGCTGTTTCGGGTAAAGATCGACCACTTCTCATTGAAGAAAGTAGACTTGTTCCAACTACTCAAGCACATAATAATAGGTTTATGTTAGTGAGAGCTGCGAGGAACAAAGTGGATCTTATGAGAGAGGCCAATTGTTGAATTGTTATTGTTATTGTTATCTCTACTAAGATACTACATTCCTGCTTTTACCATGAGATCTCTTACAATAATTTATCAGCGCATATCACAGAAATCATTCTTTAAAAAGAGAAAAAATGTATTCGTAAGAACTGAATGCGTTGGTTCAATGGTAATGAGAAGTGAGATAAAATGTTCTTAATTCTGAATGCCTTTTACCAATATGATACTCTGGAATCCGTCTATAAATTAAATAAGAGTTAGCCCAATACCTTAAGCGAGTTAAATCTACCCGTTCACAAAAAAAATTATCGATACGGAACAAGGACATAGTATATCGGAATGGGTCAACCTAACCAAATCCATTGAATTATGCGTAGCTAATAAATGTAAGAGAATGACCATAAAGCGCAACCTTATTTGCTGAATATCTCATCGTACTTGACTATCATTTGGTAGCAGAGATTGTTGAGATTGCCCAGTTGTGCTATGCTTACCTGAAAGAGAGAAGAATAACGACGTGATTGGAAGGGATGAAAGGGGATTGAATCCTACTTGTTGATCAGTGGGCCAGGCGAGATTCGGGCCGAATACCACACTCAAATTATTCGCTGTCATCAGGTTCACTTGACTGTTCTTAGCGACCTTAACACTTAAGTTAGTACAATTATTAGCGTAGATCCCATACCTTAGTTAAGAGAAGAACGACTGTCTTAAGGAGACGATAGTTGGGATCAGGAAGAAGAGACACGAAGTCACGCGCAAACTTCCACTTTTCAGGCTTGGGAATCTTAGGGGATGAAGAATAAGAGATAGTAGAAGCAAGTATGAATACCTCATTGAGTTGAGACAGTCGAGGATAAAGGTCATTTGTTGTGACGGGTTCCCCCAGAGATCGAAGGAAGTTCTGAAAGGGGAAGTGTTAGATGGAGACGAATCTAGACTAGTGAATAACTTGAGTGTTTGGTTAGCCTACCAATGAGGCATTTGGAATAATAACTCGCCTACCTAGCTAAGTTTCTAACAAAATGAGGGGCCTACCACCCGACAGTCGGGATCGTGCCCATGTATGAGATGTATCATATGTAGAATACCTTGAGAAGGACTGCTGCATGGTGGCCTGCCACTTCCACGTTGTCTTTGTACTCCGGATCATTTACGAAGTCCACTTCCTCCCCTGCAAACGGAGAAGAGTCCTTCGTTATCAACTAGCTACACGTAATACAGTACCCATATTTCAAAACCCATGTTATTGTTGTTGTCACGTTTTTTTTTATTTAGTGAAATATAAAGTGAGAGTGTCCTTTTGTTTAGATTTTTTTTCTGTCCGTGACTTGGTTTATAAACATGCACTTGAAATACTTGAAAACTATGTTTGTCACGTATGTAAAAATAACATAGCTTGAACTGTGAGCCAACCTTTGTTGATTCGTTCTCGCAACCGCTTTATGGATCCCACATTAGCCGATTTACGGAAGATCCCTATAAAGTGAGTTAACTACCTTATACAGAGAAGGTATGAGCTACCGTAATTAACAGAATACCTTCAAGATCGAGACAGTGTTCTTCGATGAAAGAACACAATTGAGTGACGATGGGAGGGACATCATGGTCAGGGTGATGGGAGAGAATACTGTAAGTGGGTACTATAGGAGGGTACTATATGTGACAAATGTAAGACACTATTATTATTATTAATTATTGTTATCATTATTACTTAATTATTATTATTCTATTAGGGACTAAAGCATTTTTTATTAATTTCTAGAAAAGACTCACAATTCAAGAGTGACATCGAATTGTTGTGTAGGCCGAGGAGGAGTGGGAGGAGAAGAAGAGCCTTTTCCTATCTAATACAAGAAATACGCGAATATCGTTCACCTCGAAGACTGGTTGACAAATCCCGGACTGAAACGTCCAGTCCCGGAGAAAGTGAGACAATAGCTTCCTGGCTCAAAAATGGAATATCTAAGCATCATTCATTATAGATTTGGATTTCCCGTAACCGATTTCCATGCAAGGTATCAACGGATTTTGAAAAAAAAAACACAATTTATATAGATTACGGTAAAGAGTTTTGAGTGATACTCCAGACTACGGTGCTTGTCGATTTCGCTTGCGTGGTGAGCGTCGCTTCGTCGATTGATTTCTGGTCGCTTTTTATTTTATATTTGTGGTTTGTTTTCTATTTACCTTTTATATTATTACAAGTACTTTATTGGCATCGAGTACTAGAAGTTTGAGACGCGCAAGCGAAGTCGACCAGTACTGTAGTCTTGAGTATCACACAAAACTCTTTACCGTAATCTATATAAATTGCGGTTTTTTTCATAATCCGTTGATACTTCGCATAGATATCGGTTATTACGGGGAATCCAAATCTATAATGATTGATGCATAAATATTCCATTTTGAGCCAGGAAGCTATTGTCTCACTTGATTCGTCCCGGATTCGTCAACCAGTCTTCGAGGTGTACGATAATGGGAATAGGTGATAACTGTCTAACCTCATTCGCCCTTTTCTGCGTATTATCATGCTGTCGAACAGGAAGAGCCACATTCAGTTGTCTTAAAATTATAATCATCTCGATTATTAATAGCAATAGCGACAGACCTTGTTAAGTCTAGGGCCTTTTCGAGCTCGAACAGCGATCCCACACAATGGAATTTGTCCTCGAATCTAAAAAGCGCATAAGATGGAAAATGATGAAAATGCTTACTTTGCAGAGATGAATGGTCTAAAGAGAGTGTATAGAACACGAATGAATCGTGTAGGATGAACCACATACAGAGCCTTCAGATTCTTCTTGTATCTAGACTACCGTATACTCTCAATTACAGTAAGCTCTTACCGTCTATCCAATACTTTGTAAGCTTGCACAAGCCATTTAACGGGAGGTTTATTATGAGAACGAAGGCCATAGTGAAAGTAAATGATTGTATAGTCCAAGTCTACTACCTGCAATGGATTTGAGCTGTAGTATGCTCATCATGTTTTTGAGACAAGTCTACAAAAGCAGTTTGGTCAACTCTAAGAATATAAATAGCAACCTTATCGAGAGTTGTTTGAAGGTATCGTAGGAGCTTATCATGATCAAGAGATTTGTTACACGGTAGACGGTATGCATACAAGACGATGATTGGTCTCAACCCAATCTCATCCCACTTCAACCAGCTACCTCCTACCTTCCTACTCGGTCTCCATCTGCGATTATCTCAATAATATCATGTTGAGCAACATCTCGGAAGTCCTCTCCGAAAGGATCCACTGATCCCAATTCACTCTAAACTTACTTTCAACTAATAACAAGAGGTGAAATTACCTCGAAATCTTCTCTTTCCAGAAACGAACGATGAGGAGGGACGGGGGGGACTGTTTCAAGTGAAACTGAAGAAGAATAAAAGAATGACGAATACGAAAAGAGGCTGACCATTGATGTCATCTGGAGAGAGAAGGTCGTCATCAGCAAATCCATCTTCAGGTTCAACGAAATCTGTGTCTGTAGCCATCGTCAACTCAATGTGCTGTATAGGATGGGATGAAGAGAGCTCGTCAAGTAATGCGTACTACGAAGTGATCACAGGAAAGGGACGAATATTGCGCTAAAATGCATGATTCACCTGACGACGTACTGTATCCCAACGTGCGCAAACACTTATGCTTGACGCATCATTTTCTCAGCATATCTTACCTGGCGCATGCCTGGTGTGCACGGTGTTTTCCATTCTGGATTTTCGCCTTTGCAGTTCTGCGCAGCGGAGTTAGTGAGTACTTATCGTTCCATTTCAGTGAATAGTGAAAGGGAAGGTATGCTGCGATGAAGACGTGGACATCCAACTGGAGTGTCTTTCCTTATAGCTTCGATGAACTTGTTTCTGCTTTCTGGGATCGTTATCCGGTATCGTTTACTTCAAAATATTCCACAATCGCTTTTTAGAACTCATTCGCTAATCATGTAATATCAGAAGATGTCTTAGAGAGGACTATTACTTCTGATAAGATAGTTACTCGAAAGCTTATTGTTAAACAAGGTATACTTCTTGCGAAATCGGCAGTGCCATGTTTAAACTTGTAGGTAACTCGATTCTGAAACGAGTCCCTCGATGGCTCAGTCGAATGACGGAAATCCGTGAAGTGAGTATTGCTTGTTTATTCCTTGTGATGCTGTGATAAGGTGCCGACTCTGGAGGAGAGTGTCTACGACAGGAATACACATACGCTCACGACGTACACGAGGAATGTATCCAACTGCAGTCTTTTTCACGTAATGATCTCTTTCTGAGTACGGCGAAGGATTGATTCAGATGCACGAACGATGTGTATACAGGCCGACTTTCGATAGTCCGGTAATCAGACGCTCTTTATTTTTTTTATTTTGACAGGCTAGTCCATGATGCCAAACGTACTTTTTAGTAAAAATTTGTTTACTTGATATCAAATCTTTTTTAGGAAACAAGATCGCTGCCGGCATCTCAACTAATACGTTCAGTCAATATTACGGTACGTTGCATCTTATTTATTATCTGGTAGGTTATTGTTGATGACTTATTCGAGTTCACAGGTGAATTCGGGAAAGATGAGCAGTGTGTATGAGAATGTTATGCTACTCGGATTCAAGAAGAGCGTCACGGGAACGATTAAGGGACTAACTGAGAAGTTGGAAGAAAGGTAACCAATCCGGGAAATAGTATGATATACCTTATTAAGATACGGTCATCGATCACTATCCTCGATGGCTGAGAAGCACAAATTGAGCGTGAAATTGGTGGAGAAGCTGAAGGAATTGAAGGTATTATTAGAGTGTGAGCCCTTATCAAGTAACGGGAAACACATTGTGTTACAGGACAACAGTACGGAGAGAGCATCGAATCTCGTCGGAGGAAAGATGAGTTCGTGAGATACCACACTCTTCTTTGTAGTCTTCCATCGTGCTTCTCTAGACCATATGTGTGCTACCTTCCCGACAATATTTTGAGAAACGGCCCTACCAATGTACGAATTTGAACATTTTCTGGCCTACCAATTGTAATTTTCCTGGAAATGTAAGCCTACCAAAACAAGATTTCGAAACATTTTGGGCCTTCCACCCATACATACTTCGGGTCGGTGCCCACATATGCTCTAAACATATTGTCTATGAACTTCCTCCAAACATTGTCTATATCCATATCCTCTCAAACACTCCTCTTGATTTACAAGAGCGGTCTTTCTGTTACTCCCATTCATTCCGTCTTGTAATCCATGAGCACAACTTGTTACATCGTTATTCATCCAAATATCTTAGCTACAAGATCATACGATAAAGAATGTACACGATATCGTTCGCTTGGGTTACTGTATCCGGCGTGTTTTTCGCTCTTGTACTGCAACTGGCTAACGAATGGATAATCGTTAATCAGGGAGTCGATGTCCTCCCCCTCGTCTCTTCCCTACCGTACTCTCGCTCTTCTCTCCCTCCTCTCCCTCCTCCATTCTGCGTATTCGGCTGCTCAGCATCGTCTATATCTTCGTCTCACTGAACAGCCCTTCTCCTCTCTTCCCACCGGTCAGTTTGCGATTCGTTACAGTACTTCATCTACCGTACCATCTTCATAACTGTATAACTAACAATGAGCATAGCGAAGAATCCGCCAATTCAGGGGATGAATACTCATGCTTGAAATTATTTTAGCGGTAGGGGTCATTTTCCAGATGCGGTATGATAGCCATGTAAATTGAGAATTTAGTAAAGCGGTGGGGGCAATTTTGCTCTGCGGTGCGGGTGATTTCATATTAAATGGCGGTGTGTGGGCGGGAGGGGTCATACCCCGTAAATTACAATCAAATACTGTTTTCTTCCGTGCGCCAATTAGAATATGTCATAGGCTAGAAGTTTCAACATTTGTGCCTAACAATAAATGATTTTCTAAGCTTCGTTGCATTTAGAAATTTTCCTTACCGATTCTCCCATCCCATGTATGGTATGAATTTGGCTCTCCGCTAGGTGTATCCCCCCTATTGTTTACTATTCCCCACCTAGCTTATCCTCTCCCCTTGTTCATAGTCCTTTCAGATATCGTAGTGCAGACATTGTTGTCTCTCGTTGTGCTGTCGTGGGCGTCGAGTCAAGTCGCAGGAGTGTTCGAACCCATTCGTGCAGATATCGCAGTGAGTCAACCAATCACTCGTTAATGAACGATAAGTGCTTCTAACTGTGAGATAACGTTGACGACGTGATCTTTGATCTTAGAACGGGAAGAAGAGATGGGAGGACGTGGCGTCGTGCCCTTCCTTCACAGTATTCGAGCATCGAGCGAAAGCCCTCTCTCCCTCCTTCGCTCTTCTCTCTGGAAATCCCTTCCCGGTTAGTCCATTTCACACATCAAATTTCTATTTACCTGTTCTACTCCTTTTATTTAAGGAAATACGGTAAAGATTTAATTTAATTTAATTTAATTTTATCTACGCTGTAGGCGTAATGGGGTTGGGGGGGGGGTTGAGAAGTATGGATCCTACCTAAGCAAATAACTAGCCCAGACTAAAAGAGCAACTAATGCATATGCATACCATGCACCAAGGGGAATAAATTTTCTGCGATGGGGATGAGGGTACTGCAAATATCTCGCCCGAGTAAGATAAACAAGCTGCTAGAGTGAGCGAGTGAAGCAAAACAAGTAAGCAAGTGAGTACAGAGCAGAGGTCGAATGCATTTGAAACGATCGACATGCAACACACAGGTGCCGCGCAAAAAATATCGTAAAGAAACCAATACAAACGTCATTAGAAGGAATAGCCTTTACGCCAGGCTCCTTGCTTGCTCGGTATTACTACCACCATTGTGATCGAGATAGACGATGCACATCAATGGGAGCGGATTCCCTTTGGCCAAGTCTTCTGTCAGAGTTTTGGTATCATTATTATTGGAAAGTGCAGCAGCTGTATATGCTGTTATACGGGAATATACAAGCGCCAGTAATCAGCACCACTGGCAACAAAAAAACATGCAAGGCACTCATGTTTAAAAGATGCCTTTAACAAACCTCTTTTAGCGTCTTTGTGCTTTGGTTTAGTGGAATACTGCGGGGCTAAAAGTGCCTTCACTATTTAAAAAAAAGAACGCAACATTTGAATTATGATCCATCTCAAGACTACCTTCTCCTACAGTATCCCTCCTACAGTACCCTCTCTATCTTTTGTCAGGAACTGGACGTCTCTTCCTGAACGTGTCTCGACCCTTTCTCAATACATGTATCAACTCTTCGTCTCACTCCAACTCCTCTCCTTCCCCATCTACCGTATCCCCACCCCCTTCTTCCACTCCCCCCACATCTCCCCCCTCTTCCCCTCCCCCCTCCTCCCCCAACTTTTCTAAACTCCCTGGTGCTCGTCTCCCCTCTTCATCTCCATCTTCTCGTTCTTCTAATCGTCGTTTAATCACAAAAGAATCAGCTCAATCATCCCTTCTCCACTGTATCGATCTAGTCAAGAAACACGACAGATCGAGTTATTTGGGTATGTCTCC
>LS882693.1:332176-349095 GCA_900490955.1 Micoletzkya japonica | reverse complement strand
TCTGGTCTGAACGCTTACTCTGATTGCTGTTGGCAAGAGGAGAGTAGCTATAGATGATATGAGTCCCAGAACCGAGAAGATTGTTCTTTATAATAACTTTATCGATTTAATGATATTCAGTCTGGAACCTGGCTCCAAGTCGATTAACTAGCATGACGATTGGGAAGTTGGCTAGGAGAGCGGCGAAGGCAACCGTTGATGTTGCGAGTGAAGTCTGTCCTGAACGGGGCATCAAGTGCGGTTCCTTACATAATAAGGCGTAGTACCGTCAGTAAAGGAGTGAGTATCATCTACTTCATTGGCTGATGAATTCCCACTTGGAGTCATGCATATGATGGCGAAGTTGAATGCAAGAATATTCGACCTTAGAGTAATAATGTATTTAGATGAACGTATGTGTTGCATACCATAAACTACTGAGACACAGTAGTAAGAGGAACATGAGGATGAACCGAGTCCGCGTTCCGAAGTCCATGGTTACTGTAGAGAGGCAATTGAGAAGCGAGGAGAGACTATATAGTGAGAGGAAGGACTATCTGCGTCTATCACTCTCTTACACAACAAACCTCTCTACGTTGTCTCCTCAACGAACGCCTCCTATCTCTACTTTCTCACTCTCTTTTCACAACAATTTTGCTCTCTGCAGATGAACTAGAAATCATTAAGGTTGAATTGGTCGTTCAAACTATTCTAACCTTTCCGAATTTTAATAAATTATGAATGATTAAAAAAGTGAATGAATAAAGTAAAGGGAAGTGAGAAGCGTAAAATGAGAAGACGAGTGAAAGTTGGATAAGGTGTACGGAGATGGAACAGGAAGAATAGCAGAGGTCATCCTTCCATCATCATCCTGAGCTATTCAGCCAACTACAATCCAACGTGTTCCTCCTTCTACTCACGGGTTGTTATGCTCTGCAATCATTAGTATCTCTTCCATTGAAGGCGTTGCTTTTTCAGTTGATACTTTACCGTTTGTCTGGTCAGAATATATTAGCAGCAGAGTGATGTCACTAGGACTTGAAAAAACCACGTAATTTAAGCGGAATAAACAAGAATTTAAAGAATCGGGAAAGGACTGCTGCAAAAAAGAGGCAAAAAAAACGCATGCACATATATGCATATTGGGGATTAGATTGTGTGACTCTCTGAGGCCTTCTAACTTTGCAGGATCTCTTGTTGCCATAATGGTTGTTATAAGCGCGATAATGAAACTCAAACGCAAAATAACAAAAAGGGAAGAGGCAAAGGTCTGTCAAATATCTGGCACTCTGCAACGTGTTTTGCTTGCCCTTTCACATTTCTGATAAGAATATCGCTTCCATAAAATGCGAACAACTTTTTTGTATTGTATTCGTGAACCACCTCCCAGAAACATCAGTCTATCAAGAATAGACTAATATACCACATCAGTCAATCTTGTTGCTATATTATTTTCCTTTCTAGGCTGAGTTCATCTATAAACCGTGATAAGACTGCGGTCAGTTCAACTTTACGTTGAATGTGAACGATTATTTATTATAGATTACTTTATCATTTCAGCAGAGAACAAAGTGTATTGAATTCTTTTATATCAATGTAGACGATAAAGTGAACAATGAGATTACTTCCTTGACAAAGAGTTGTGTAGGACTTCCTTCCTCGAAAGATTTCCGGTGATCAGCTGACGTCATTAACCCCGAAGAGGTCAAGATGTGCAGTTCTCTTACTTCTCTTCTCTTCTCCTTCATCACTGCGCATCTTGTCACTTCCTCTCTCAATCACATGCTCAACTATCACTTCTCAATCTCCTATCTACCGTGTCTACCGTCCATTAACCCTCTTCATTTTCACTCAAAGCCAACTTACTCTTCCCAATCACGAGATTGATTTGTCTTTGACAGATTCATTCTATGAGTTTCACTCGCTCTCTTTGGAGATGAAGTATTGAGAGACGAAAGAGTAGTGAACTGAGATGAAAGGGGAAGGAACCGCACAAAGAGGAAAGGAGTATTACAAGGGAAAGGAAAGGGAGACAACGAATACAACGGGGTTTGGGCGAAGGGGGGTTAGAGGTAGGGGTGAAAACTTAACTGGGGAATATAACAAATAATTGATTGTCAATTCTATTGTGATTTGCGTCATAAACATATATGGGAAGTTGTGTTAAGCTAATTTAGGGAACACAGCTAACATATTTTTATATTGTTGATATGAAGAATGGATGGGGAATGGGGTGGGGAGCTCCCATATTTGTTAATTGGGTGTATTATAATACACATCATCCCACTCGGTGAAGAATGTGTCCAATAGCGAATTGACCACTATTTTGAATTCTCTCAAGAGTGACACGACCAATCTACACACAAATTTCAGAGCTTTTAGAAATCGTAGTAACCAACTTAAGTTTTTAAATGCATAATTTTTGGTTCACTTATTCGCCTACATTATCAAATCCTATGCGCTGAAACCACTATTCGCTATTATAACTCTTGGAATGCTCGGAATACATTTGCAGCCACTTCTGAAGAAGGAGAGTTGAGCGTTTATGTCATAGTAATAGTATAATTCATAAGTACTGAAATTCGCTTGTAGTGGATTTATTGAAGATATAAAATGTCAGATATGTCAGATCATTATGATTTATGCAAATAACCTATGGATGTCGCTATTTCTAGGATAGGGATGACATGTAAGGAGAGGTGCGGGACGGGGAAGGGAAGGGAGGAATGACGGAGTTGAGGGGGCAGTGGGGTATATGAAGGAGGAGAGATTGTAGATCAGTGGAAGTTGAGGATGAGAGTGTAGAGGAATCGAGAGAGAGCAGACGGCGAGAGAGACGGTCGTTCAAAGTTGAATGAGGGAAGGTTGAACGACTCTTTTCTTGTGACCCTTCGCTTCCTCTCGAGTATACCGTAACCCTTTCCTTTCCTTTGAAATTCCAATCTCTAAGTACAAAAACGGAAGTACAAAAACCTGTGAAAACGATTATCAGAGTTTAAATTTATTTTAGTATGCTCTAATGGTTTTTTCTAGTGTACAATTCCATTTTGTAATAGAATAACAAGTAACTCTTATCTAATGAATTATAGAACGAATGCTATTCGACGTGTTGGGCATTTACAACGGAGGCGATTGGAACTCCCAATCTGCTCGCTACTGTTGTTTTCTTCCGTAGAGGCCTCTTCACTCCCTTTGTATAAATTCCCGCAAACGCTTCACGAAGCTTAATGATTTTGTTCGTGATGTTCAGCAATGACCACACGAGAAAAATATCATTTTAAGGTTTACCTCTTTAAGCGAAATAACACCTAATAGTCTTCCTCTGTCTGTGACATAAGCATGATGAAGTCCAAGAAGAGAGAAGAGAGTGTGTACCTAGTCAATGGAGGAAGTAAACAAAACAGGGAAAGTAGCTCACTCGGTAGAGCGATGTTCCTTTTACTAATTGGAATGGAGCCGGATCGATGTTGGCATCTTCGACTACTACTTTCGAGGAAAGGAGATATAGAAGCTCGGAAGGGGTTCTCTCAAATTGTTGCTGTTGACTGGGACATCAACAGACCACTTTCTAGTTTTCTAATAGAGTCTTATTTTCGTTATTATGACTGACTTACCGTAGCTGGCATCTTCCGTTCAACGGTTTCCCCTGAACGGGTGAATATCGTGGAGATCTTGCACAAATATTGATACCATTTTTAATGGCAGTTCCACCGAGATTGAACATTCGATCGGTTCGTGGAACAGTAAGAGTGTCCAGATCAAGGGTGGACAACAACTGTTCAACGAGATATCGACGTGTTACTGATCCAAGGAGATTCATGGAATCTCAAATGGACATTCCTTTCAGTACAGACAATACTGTCTTACGAGTATCAGTAACGAAAGGGAAGCTCTTGATTCTCGGAGCGAGAGTAAGTATATCTCGTAGTTGTTCTATCGTTGTCTCACGAGACACGAAGAAGACGTCTTTGACCATAACTCGTTCCACTTTTACAAGATGAGCACTGCAATAGTGTTAATGCCTACGCAGTGTAAAGACGTTTCTTATCTGTTCTAGTACAACCAGCCGGGCTACGCGTCGCTTCGCGGCGCTTCGCCCGACTGGCGTGTCCCGAAATTCCCGGCTAGCTTGATGTTTTATTTATTTGCCGGTAACAGCCGGGTGAAAACAATAGGACCTATCCGATTATTGTCTTGAATGGAAATCAAGTTTTTCTGGATACTGTAGCATTTTCGGTTTATTGTTGCCCTAAATTTAAAATCTGGCAAGTTGCCAAGGCAAAAGTCCATTCCAAGCGAGGGGTCATCGGGCTGTGTAGTGTTGCCAAATGTTCGACTGCATCAGAGAAAAAGTTTTTTCTTCCTTCCCTTTAGCACATTTTCGCATTTTAGGCCTTTCATAACCCGTCCTCTCTTGAATTTTCTAGGGACGGATTTATCACAAGGGTGGGGAACAGTAAGGGAACAAGCGATCGAGCAATGGCGGAGACTCGCCTTATATACCCGGCTCTGAGAGCGTGAGGTGATCTACAGCTATAGACAACAAGCAATATATAGGAGGGGAATGCACAGGCATTATGAGCATGGCCACTGGGGGATACGATACGACTAGTGAGGGATCAGGCTATCCAGGTAGACAACATTAGCCTATATCCAACACCTCCCTCCTAGGATTCTAAGTCACAACAGAATCCTACATTGTAGATCTCTACGGGTATTAGAATTATTAATAGGTAAAAGAACACCGTCCCCTATTAATAATCAAATATTAGTTACGGTAAGACACAAGTTAGAAACGAAATCTAAAATCACTCTATCTTACCGGTCAGGCACGATAGAGGCCGTAACTAATTACAACATCTACAAATGACTACGACTAGCGAACAAAGGGGTCATACAGTTCCAGTAGTTGTCTTCGTTGTATTCGTCGTAGTCGATCTTGCACCTCCCGAGCACGAACGATTGAGCCTCGAGATGTCGTTGAGGAAATCGATGACGTCGAGCTTCCTCCAGTTCACGAATTCGAGACCATTCTCGAACTTGACAAGGCAATCCACTAGATCCCTCATCACAACATATCCGATGGTGCTCTGACCATTCAGATAAGACACAGTATCACCAGGACGGATCCAGGGTCTCTTGCCCTCCTTCCTCCTCTCACTGGTCTCAACATTACGCATCTTCCTCTGCGGACAGACCGTCTTCTGAATCGAACCATTCGATTCTTCGGCCGAAAGCCCAGCCTTGCCGATTTTCATAGGATGCTCATTGGACTTACACATCTTCCAACTCCCAGAGTTGTTCTTCACGACCCTGACGTGATCCACTGTCGCCTGATTGAGCGCATGAGGTTCCCTCAACCTCTTCGAGGATTCATCTACTGATGATCTAGTCGGCCTCTCCGACAACTCCTCATTCTGTGTCTCCAGCGACATCTGCTTTTGGACCCTTGCGAATGCCCTCTTGGCACCAATTCTCCTCATCCAATCCACTCCAAGCAGATTCCTGTCACAACCATTTGTGACGTAGACCATCCTGTGCCTTGCATACCCTCGTACTCCATAGTACACTCGAACATTCCCAGAATTTCGAGTTCGGTATCATTCGCGCACTTGGCCAACACATTTGCCTCGTCCAACGGAGGCCTTCCGATCTTGCGCCAGGCCTCCTCAGTCATGAGCGTGATCTCTGACCCTGTGTCCACCTGCATCAGCAGCGTGCGCCCACATGCCATCACCTCAATCTCGACTCGAGTCACCTTCGCCTTGTTGTTTCTCACTCCCTTCGAGTGAACAACCTTCTTCGGTTCGCCATGGAACTTTGGACCATTTCTTGCGACGTGTCCCAGACACTCGCAGAACTGGCATCTCTCGGGAACATCGGACTCTCTCTCCGATTTTCGGGCACAATTCCTCGTGAAATGTCCCTGCTTTCCACATCGAAAGCATTTCTTTCCCTTCAGTTCAGTCTGTCCCTTCGCATTCCACATCTCCGATCGACTTGTTCGACGTGCTTCGCTACTCTCAGCGAATGACTGCACGCCTCCTCAACCTTGCACAGAGTACTCAACTCCTTCAAGTGCCATGAGAGTCGAGAACTTCTCGATCAACTCGTTCAGGGATCCATCCTGCTCACTGTTCACCACCTTCAACACATTTGCCCGAATCCTCTTCAAACTCGGCAAATCCAATCTTGCAAGGTGTCTCAGCAAGATTCTGACTCTTGCACACTCCTCAACATCCTTCATGTTGTCCTCAATCATATCCGTGTGCTGATCGTACCATACTTCAAACTCATTATCCACATCTGGAGTAGTCGAAGTCTCTGATCTTTGCTTCACCGGCATCGATCAATGGCCCCTTCCTCCCTTGGGAAGTGGGGATCAGGCTATCCAGGTCTGACAGCCCCTCACTCTGACAGCCTTGAGCCATCAATCGGAGCATGTTCTCGTGTCTCTGCTCACAAGCATCAAGCCTCTCTTCGAACCTCTTGTTCGTCTCTGCTTGGACAGTCAACATCTCCATCATGATGGTCTCAACAGTAGCCATTATGGTTACGATACGCAATCAATACAGACTCTACTTTCTGTCAAGTCTGATCTTCAGTCACACGGACTCGACTACTAGAGTTCCTCTCTAGACCGTCGGACAACAATACACTGGCTCTGGGTTCACCAGAACACCAGGAACCTTGATCTACGGACGCACCCTTAGAGAGCAAGAACAACTCAATATCCGCAGATAAGAGCAACATAGGGGGAAGGACGAGGGGATGTGCAAGTTCTTACTATCCTGGTCGCCGCTGTTGTGTACCTGCCCCGTGCAATGACAGCTAAACGGGGGACGGGTTTATCACAAGGGTGGGGAACAGAACAGGGAACAAGCGATCATGCAATGGCGGAGGCTCGCCTTATATACCCGGCTCTGAGAGCGTGAGGTGATCTACAGCTATAGACAACAAGCATATATAGGAGGGGAATGCACAGGCACTATGAGCATGGCCACTGGGGGATACGATACGACTAGTGAGGGATCAGGCTATCCAGGTAGACAACATTAGCCTATATCCAACACTATTTATGATGAAGCCCTTCCCTCTCCATTCCCAACCATTCATTCGTGGTGTGCAGCACACCGATCTACCGTATTAGTAAATGTCGGAATGATTTTTCGCTTTCCAAAGGTTTTGCGTTGAGGCAGAACACTGTGATTATGTCGTAGGAACTATCCTCGAAATTCATCAAAATTTCGCTCCTCTAACCTTTCGCAGTGCAAGACCCCTCCAATTCATATAAAATACCTCCCAGAGCGTTTTCCTTTATGTTTATTCTACCAATATCTCTTTTCTCAACGTTAAGCTTGCGAAGAAACAGGCGCGAATAGGCCGCACGGCGTCGATTGCTGTCATGTATAATCCCCGCACCCCTCGCAGATGTGTCAGTTTAGCTCAATTGGGAAGCTAGCTAACTGTGAAGCGGAACGGTACGGCTTTGAACCCCGCTACGTGGAAGAGCTTGTGCAAATTTGGAAAACATCTATTGAGTGATCTTTGATCATGTCCACGGACAGACGTTTAGCGAATTATATAATAGTATTGATAGCCTTACGTTACTCTCGACGGAGGAAGATGCGTCAGATACGGTAAGTTCTTGAGGATGATAGTGGACTCATAAATAGATGGCACGAGGAAAGAACAAATTGCGTTGGCAATCATCAAAGCAATCTTGATAACTTGATATCTTGATAAGAATGAGTACTGTGGACCTACGATAACAGGAAGAAGAGCACAATATTGACCCGTTGTTTCACAGACAATCACAGCAATTGAGAGAGAATGAGTCACTGCTCCTGTATAGGCAGCTGCTGCTTAAAAGAAAGGAATTGAACGGCAGTTTGGGCGAAGCAATGATGGATTGGGAGGTTAAGTATATCACTAAGCAGGCATTTCAATAAAACAAATATTTAAAGGTGCACAAACCTACTACGGCATATAGTCCTGGGTGAATTGGATTAGTTCCCCGCAAGCCATAGGGAAATAGGATTACCAGAGCCTATTACGAAGATATACACAACGGCACTATTTGGGTGGCTCCAGGAATAAGAGTTCCAATAAAGTTATTAAATACACCAGTGAACTTGAACTGACCTCTCCCATTAACCTTCCTCCGCATGCACCTACTGCGAAAGCAGGAACGAATATTCCAGAAGGAATGAAAAGTGTTATGCATTGCGCGACAAGAAGAAACTGAAAGCACACGATGGAGAGGGGTATAGTATGAAAGCAGGACTGCGGCAACTAACGTAGAATAGGATGTAGAAGGAGAAGGTGAGGAAGGGGGACAAGCTACCGTCGCCTCCGTTCCACCGGGAGTACATCTCATCCGTGCATCTGCACTGGCGATATTCTAGTTCAGTTGTATGGGCCTACCGCAGAAGTGAGTCATTGGTCATTAATGTGCAGTTAGAGATGAAATCTGCCAGAGTCGTGTGGAATGTATACTAAAAATACCCGACAATTCCTCTTTTTACAGTTATTCTACCTTCCCTGCTACGTATCTTCCGAATCCCTCGGGATAAGTCCATATGGCCATGTTAAGAGCCCAGAGAACTGTGAAGATTGTCATCCTTAACTCATCATAATAATATAACACATGTTTATTGGTATAGACTAACCGACTCCCGAATAAGGATTGGAATATCTGATTATTCTTCTGGAATAGGAATATCTGCCGGTTGACGAATACGAAAAGAGCACCAAAGAGACCACAAAACACTCTGAAGGACAGTAAATGAAGCAATGTAAGAAACGGTTTGGGCTGTGTGGTATGAAAAAGCACCGTACCCGAGTAAAGCAAACAATGGAGTTTCTTCTATAGTAAATACTTCATTGGGAAAATTTGTTTGGTAGTAGGCGACGATTGTCCCTCCTATAAACGAGGTTTATCGCAGAAACTAAAAGTGAATGCTTACTTATGTGCGGAGGAATGAGAACGTTGAGAGATAGACGAAAACTTATAGCAGCACAAGTAGATGCAAAGAATATTTTCCAGTAGTTTTTGATAAGGAAGTACTTTGATGTACACTCAATGCCGTACATAACAGCTGAATTTTACAATTTTATGATATAATAGTTTTGCTTTACCATAAAAATCACAGTCTACCCACTGTCATTAATAAAATATTATTCTTACCTCCTACAGGAGCTGAGAAAGTGCATGCGATCCCTACGGCACATCCCATCGATAACATTTCTATCTCCCGAGATTCGTTAGAAAAGAATGAGTTTATTCTGAACATTATGTTGCATTGTTCTCACAGGACCAACCGTAATGATGCAGTTGCTTTCGAAAGGAGGGAAGCAACGATTGCCCCCATATGTACGAATGGACCCTCAAGAACTTCGTTAAGGTTAATAATACATACATAACATAAGCTTGAGTGTACCTCTTTTCCTACGGGAAGTCCGCCTCCAATAGTAAACATTAATCCAAACATCTTAGCTGCTAATGTTCGAAGAGAGAGATAATTCTTTAGAACAAATCCGGATATTATTACCTTGACTTCCGGAATGCCGGAACCTGAATTAAAACGAAATATTGATGTAGGGCGGATCAGCGTTCCCATCTGTCTGATTGTTTTCACAGCAGTTTTTTTTAATTCCCTACTTTAATGGCATTGATTATGGTAATCCTCGTGCAAAGTAGCCGAGACAAGAAGAACTGCTTAGGTGTGCGCTGCATAAAAACTTACCAACTGCCTGCGGAGAGACATATTTGCAGATATTAGAAGCAACAGCTATGCAAAAGACAAAGTGGAAAAGCCAATAGAGAAGACCGAAATATGGATGGATCGAGTGAAGTTTGTCGTAGAACACTTCGCGTACTGAATTACTTAACTGAATATCATGCAATAAACCTTTCGACTGACAATGAAGTATGCTTTCGATTCCTATATCCGTTGTGATGGATAAAATCGCAGTGGAAAATCCCAAGAGAGCTGACAGTCCCCATCCTTCTAACAGGAAATGGCGAATGTTGGCTATATGCCCTGTAACGATGTATGTATCATTTTATTTAGTTTCGGGAATTTGCGTTGATAAATAATCCCCTTTCATTATCGCACTTCATTCAAAATTTTAAAGAAATAGGCAAATTACGTTATAAAAGTGGAATAGCAGATAAAATAAATACAAACTTGAGAAAAAATGATTCCATGACTCGTGTCTGCCTTTGGTTGCTTCTTCTTCGTTCCACGGAAAGTCCTTGGGAAGGACATCTTCATCCTGTTATAAAATAATTTTAAAGCTCAAGCAATTGATCATTGTGTTACAATGAACCTATTTAGAAAGAGTTTTATCTCACGAAAAATAAAATTAAAAGTATTAATTTAGTTTTACGTTTTTCTTTGCAGAATAATTATCATCCAATTTCAAAACTCTTAAATTGACGTCTTCTTTCTTCCTTTAAAATGATTTTGCATCAGAAGTACCTCGTTGTCGTCGTTGTGGTGCAATTCATCGTTCATTGAATAGATCATAGATCGACTTGCACAGGGAACGAGTGAAGACAATTCCATATTGTCTGTCAGGATACGAGACTCCACCATGGCCTATTTTGCTGTAATTATCAAAAACTTCTTTTCTACGTTCAAATCAACATTTGATTATTTTATACGTATTATATAATCATGCAGACAATTGAATAAACAGCTTTGCTTCTTTGATCTGCGATCATTCTTTAACGGTTAGATGAATGCACTATGACAAAATTAGCTTAAATGACATAGATTTCTAAAAGACTATTGCTAATATTAGGCGGCTTAATTTGTAAATAAGCAAGACGGAAATGCGCAGACGCCGCCCAAATATCATCATATAGTGAATTATCAGATATATATATCAATGTAGACACACTTTACTTTTGAAATGATACGCGTTACTTTAATCATAAAGAAGACTTTCAGGTAAGCGATAGAAGATAGAAAGGAGAGTGAAACTCAGGGACAGTCTACTCATGTTCCCTCTTCTCACTTCCTCCATCTCTCCCTTTTCTTTCTTTCCCTAATTCTCCGTCCTCACACTCTCACTCTCTAGTTGTCAGTGAAAGTTGAAAGATCACAGCAAGTTTATCCCCACTGTCGTCTCTTTCTCTCCTTCTCTTCTCTATTTATAGTCAACTACTGGCCGTGTTTATAAGAATATATTCGTTATTACAGGTACTTTCGGATACTCCTCTTACAGTTAGATAGATTTTGCTTCTGGTCTAGTAAATTCTAATAAAAAATAGTTTCAAAAATCGCTCACTCTTTTTGCTCCCCCTCCCTCTCATCAACGGTATATCCAAGAATTGAGATGCGAAATACCTCTCGTTTACCTAGAGTTGTCATAACGGTATAACGGGAACAATGAGGATGCACAGCATTCTGACCGAAAGGGGAAGTGCCTCATAGCGAATTGGCAACTAATTTTGAATTTATTCCACTATGGCCGAAGGAATGTTCGCCAAATTTTGGCTGCTCTTTGTACTGACGGGGTGGAGCTTAAGTTTTTAAATTGGTGTATTTTGGCTTATTGTTATGTCCGCAATGGCGATATATCACGGGGAACCTGCCATTCACTAATCGAGCGCTAGGAATGCTGTGGATGATATCCCTGGTAATATGATTGAGAGCAGATTAGCTATTTGAGACGCTCAAGATGAAATTCAGATACGTTGCGTGCTCGAACTCTTGCGAACATTTAGTTCTTTCTAATTTTTGTATTTATAATTCAATAGCTATATGTGCAAGACAACTATATTACATACATGTTGTAATATGTTACCTAGAAATGGAGTTGAAATCAACAACAGTACAGTTGATCGATAGTACATATAACATTGAGAATACAACATACATTTTCCTTGTTATCTCCAGACGTGGTTTGGGCACATCGTTCATGTAGATCTATTCAGTGATACGAGACGACTTTGACGACAAAGAATAAAGAAACGATTAAAGGAAGATGTTCATGATACTTGTGTCGATTGTGGAGTGTGCACATATATGTGTGGGGGGAGGAGAGTGGAGCTGCTAAATTGATAAATACATCCCAGTATTCCGTATTGTACTGAGTGCCCTGCCGTCTCATTCTTTATAACAAACCGTTATCAAGCGAGATAAGGGGAATAGTGAGAAGAGTAGACGTAGAGATATGCAAGTAGCGGAAGGAGTGCGGCGAGAGTCGCAGGCATGTTCGGTATCATCTTTTAGCTATTCCTGCTTTATTCGAGTTTCAGTCACTCCGTCAATCTCGCCATTTCCAACCTCTCGTAATTGCCTTTATATCCTTTGGATTCTCTACTTTTCTCTCTGTGCACATGCTCTACCACATGAAGGTCTTTACACTTAAAGGTTGATTTGCTATGAAGATAACAGGTTCAAGTTTTAGTCAAATATAATGCATATATGTAGCTGAAATACGTTGTCCTAATGGTGAAATAAGTGCAATCCGTAAATATGTAGTCCATTCTATTTCTAATCGCACAAATCGGCTACGAATTCGCAAAGAACAAGTCGTGTAGTGATGGCAGGATGGCAGGGAAAGTTTAAAAATTTCAAATATAGTTAATCTGTTGTCTGCTTCTCTTCATTCTCTCTCGCTATTTCTCCTGATCCGTGCACTCTATCGTACAAGTAGATCATTTCGGAACAGATGCTGCATAATGCCGCATTATGCTGCATGTTTAGGCAGGTAGGGGTAAAATGACGGATTTGTTCTAATGAGTACCATTCGATTCGTCGTGCAATTTTACCTACTGGAGCCGATATAAGGTTAAGATTGATTAAATTACTAAGTTTATGCTGATTTGAAAGTTTGCATTTTTTGCGTATAAGTCGCCTTTGAAACATATGATCTACGGGATTGAGGCACCCCTGCCCAAAACGAGATTTTTGACAGCCAAAAAACGTTAAATACAGATCGTAAATCGTCGAATTGAGCCCCAGTAGGCTAAATTGCACGGCGAATCGAATGGTGTTGATTAGAACTCTCAAATCCGTCGTTCTACCCCTACATGCTTAAATATGCAGCATAATGCGGCATTATGCAGCACCTGTTCCGAAATGATCTACTTGTACGATACACTCCACAGTGTTCTAAATGTTACCAAAATGCTTAGGAATGCTTAGGATACGGTGTTTTCCGTGCGAGAGTTCCTACAGAAATCAGGGTTATTTTTCGGCATCTCGTTCGCTTACATTTTGACTGTTGCTAGAACATTGTGACTCCACTCCCTGCCATCCTGCCAACCCAAAACAAATCAAGTGAGACATGGAGTGATTCAGCAAAGAACGCACATTTCATTTTTTTTCTTCCTAAATTATGTTGCCTTAGACATTTCTCGACCTTTATCACATCAATACTGACACTCTTCGGATCGTCCAATTTATCTTTCTCATATGGAACGCAGTAAATGATCCACTTATGGGATATATTCAAGTCAGTTGCCGTATTTTACATAGACAACAACAATCAAATATTGTAGGATATAGGATGCTGTGGAATGAAATGGATTATGGATCGTCGTAAGGTGATACTGTACATGGGCCCTCCATTTGCCATGTGTTTCCTAATCTTCTGGTTCCCCTGGTCTACGTGAGCCGATCCTACGTTTTCTTTTTATTCCTATTCCTTCAGTTCATCACAATTCATCACTGGACTCCATCTCCTCTTCAGTCTCTTTCTCTTCGATTCCCTTCTCACTCTTGTCCTCTCTGCTTATTGCGGCATACTCGTAGAAGCAACGAAAGAACATTCGGTATTACTAGCAATAAGTTGAGTTCGCACTATCATCTATTTCAGCAACGTGTTCGCTGCCTTGTATATGCTGAACTATTTGGATTAATAGGTATCAGGCATTAATAAGCATAATCCTTAACTCAATGAACATCAAATTCAGGGGGTTCCGTCATATTTCCTCTTAACCTTTTCTCACATGAGATGCAAGATTTCAGTCGCTTTCAAGTAAGTTCTTTTCTTCTTTACAGGGAATACAAATTTGTATAGTATGTTATGTCCTTGACTTTCCTGTTGATCCATACATTGTTCACCTAACTCCCATGCCCACCTAAACCATCGATAATCTTTTTCTTTTGTCAGATTGGATGTATTATAATCGCAATCTTTGCGTGCTGTTCAATGGGTCTCGGTGCGTATAACCTACAAATTGATCACAAAAATGATCTGCACGAAGAGATCGAACTGGAGAAGGTAAATTGCGGCCATTTGTTGGAACTCTTCTGTCCATGTAAGCGAGTGTGAATACTCGAGGTAAAGACAAAGTGTCAGGACGATGAATCGGCTCCGTCAGAAGAGGGATACAAAAAAGCGCTGCGCGTTAGTTGGCAGATTATCCGTCAGCCCAGATTTATCTGTATTGTAGTTGCCGAGTTCTTCAGACATATGAGGTTGAACATTTTCTCAGAGAATGGACGAATAAGATTCAGATCAACGGGAGTCGATCAGTTTCTCATAATTGTAGTAGAGGGAATAGTCTCTCGACAGGGTTTCCTTGAGAAGGGTTCGCCCGCACTTTCCCTCTTTCTCGTGCTCGTTCGATGTTGTGGAAGTGTGAGTCCGTTTCATACCACCTCAGTTTCACAAAAAGTTACCCAAATTTTCAGATCCTGTTCATGTTGCTTGGTCCATTTCTCGCTAAAGTGGGGACCCATAGAACAATTTTCATTCTTCTTTTTCTGTCGTGTAAGAATTGAATATAAGGTTCTATAAAGTAGTATAATACATGAGTAAAAATTTCGAGCGCCTACCACATAATATTGTATTAAGTAATCAACGTCATTTCCGCAATATTTCTTGGACGAATGGATCCCCTCGCTGTTACTATCTTTCTTTCCATTGAGCTGTAAGTTCCACTAAATACTGTTCTTACCCTCTGACCATCGCATTCATTCTAAGAGCGGAATGAACAGACGCAGACAACGAGAGAAATCTTTGCATCGCTTTTTCCAAGCAACCGCGAAGTTTCAACTAAAACGATAAACTGTGCAGATATTGGCGTGATCTTATAAATTTTTTTTCAGAACACTATGTGGAGCTGGTATGCACGCCTTCTTTATGCTTCTCGCAGCAGAAGTAGTAGATACAGATGCACAAATACACAAACGATCGTAAGTCGTTTCCTGGTATTTATGTCAAGCGACTCCTATTGTAGTTATTGTCGGCTAGATCACGCTGCATATTGATTTGTTCTATTCTTGAAAAGGGACCAGAACTTAGTGGGCGAATATGACGAGATGGTGGACCACGTGTCTACAATAAACGAGATGATCGTAAAATAAGTATAAGAATTGCTAGGAAAACAGAGCAGCAAAGTTGTGCCTACCTGACGAAGCGGGGGCAGTATAAGTGTATGTGTTGATTTCGAAGACGTAGAAGGCATATATAGGGTAGATATTCTTTCAGTAGAACGACTTCCCAGTAAGCTTAATTGGCTTCTACAGTAATTTGCACATAAACAGCGTACCGTATTCCATTAGAAGATGTCGCACCGTCTGTCACTTCCTCAAAATATTTGTTATTCTGGAGTCAATTAAGGTCATACTCACTTCGATTCTAGTGCCTTCGACCGAAACTGGAATAACTTGATGCCTCTCGTAGACCTTTCCAGCTTCTTCTTGTATCACCTCAACTCCTTTCCGATATTCAATCAGTTTGCAAAAGCGTCTTGTAAAGCAAGACACAAGAATACTATCGATAGCTAAAACATTGTCTTGCCTGTACAGCCTCTATCCTCTTTCTACGTCCCCTTTGTTCAGTCGTATTCTTCTTATCTTCTTTCCCTCGTTCTCCTTTATCCTCATCACTTTCCGGCTTAACTTTACTGAAAGAAGGGATAACATGTATGCGCAAGGTGTTCGCTGACTACGAAAAGAGGCGACGGTCACGGGATGCGACACTTCCTTCTATAACGAACCTTCTATTAGGAGTACAGCAACACTCTGATAGGATTCTCCACGTGTCGCTGTTCACCAGCATCGATGTTTTAACCTGATAATGAATAGTAGACCAAACAAGAGATTACCAAATAACGAAAGGAAAAAATATTTAAAAAATAGAAACAAAAGTCTAGCAAGAATAAAGCAACATTGCATCAACTGGGATTGGAAGCAAATACTTTGCAGATCTCCACTGTCAACTCTCATCTTCACACTCAAAGCTCTATTCACTAAACCATCCGAGCAATTTGCGCCCATTCTCTTCATTACTCTTCTCGAAAGGTAGGAGCGATGAAAACATTAGTAGACGACAAAATGGTTAAGAGGAGGCTACTCTGCTCACAAGGACGAGTGTCTGTCAATGAAGGCTAATACGACTTCTTCATTCAACAACACTATCTCGACTTCACTCCCTACTCTGTACACATTACATTCACAGAGAGAGAGAGACTGACTGACTGAAAGAATGAGTTGCCATAGTGAATTACTAGGTAGACGGAGGGACTGTGAGGGGAGGAGCAGACTTATAGCAAAGGAAGGGACTGCATCCTTAATAAGTAACTTGCAATGCAACCAATATACTGCATACTAGGGCATACGGCCATTCAGTTGTAGACTAAGAATAATGTGGTTTCGGAGCAAGGGAAAGGAAGTGCTTACAGAGAAGTGATTGAATCTGCGGAGTGCGGTACTCTATTCGATTCCATGCACTCCTCACTCATTCTGTTCTCTTTTATATGTATAGTTGGTATTACTAGTATTGTTTTCATCAAAAATATTCATCTTAAGGAGAAGCGTGCTGTCTCATCACTGATTTCGTATTCAAACGACGATATGATAGATATTTCAAAGGACAAGAGTCGGCAGTTTCTGACAACAAAGAACCACTTAATACTTCTTAGTCGCACTGTAAAACTCGCTTATCAAAGAATTCGCCTTTATCCGGTT
>LS882693.1:248580-299069 GCA_900490955.1 Micoletzkya japonica | reverse complement strand
AAGAGAAGAGAAGAGAAGAGAAGAGAAGAGAAGAGAAGAGAAGAGAAGAGAAGAGAAGAGAAGAGAAGAGAAGAGAAGAGGGAGGGGAGAGGAAGGGACAAGTGATAAAAGAAGGAAGGACTCGCACACAATAAGGGAAGGATAAAAAGAAGAGATGAGACAATCGATGGGTCAACGAATGGAACACGTCTCGTTTCGCAATGGTGACTCACTCCCTCCCTCTCCTCTCCTCTTCCCCCCTCCCCCCTCCCTCCCCTCTTCTCTGAACCGTCCTCTCACACAGCTTACTACACTCTTTCACACTCTCCTTCCCTCATATCAATCAATTCTCTTCTCCCATTCCATAGTATTCAATCGTACTCATGGTATACAAACGGTCAAAACCGTAGTCAACTCGCACAAAATTAATGATAGATAGCCTTTATCTCAACTAAGTGCACCGAATAACTATCCTTATCTCGCACATTGATCACTAACAACTATAAACTCTGCGGAAGATGCTTAGTCGCTTTCGACCGAATCAATCCTTGGTACATCTAGTTAAAACAAACGGGGATTAATCCTTCGCAAAGTTACAAATGATTCCTATGCATCTGATACATTGCATTTGGATGAGAACAGGAAACTGTCAAACATCAACAATACAATATTAACAAATAAGAAGAATCTAATCGTATGATCTATCTCAAAAAAAGACGGAATTTCACCGGCATGCGACGTTGAGAAGATGGAGAAATGAAAGAGAAGAAGAGAAGGAAAAGAGCATTGAGCAAGTAAGGCACTAGGAAAGAGATAAGGGAGAATCCAGTAGAGGGATACAGAGATTACTCGATGGGAAGGAGACAACAAGGGGGGGGGGTTATAACATGAATTAACAGTCAACCACATACATACACTACTCTACTCATCTAATCTAACAAGGAATTGTAATAAGAACATTTAATTCTATTACTATCCCATTATATTTACTGCACATACATCACCTCTCATTCGAAACGTCCAACCGATGGGCTGCAAAGCAAAACAATGCTAATTTAATTTCAAGAAGTTCATAGATATTTCATTATGAACAACTACTATTGAAAAGAGTAATAATAATACAAGTAGCCAACCTCGAAGTGGAATGGTGAGGGGAGCCTCATCGGGTACAATTACAGCGTGAAGTTCACTGCGGAACTTGTACTTCACCATTAGCACCTACAAATTACCCTTCAATTACTCCCTTTTCTACTTTACCTATATGATGTGTAGGCCATGAGGCATTAACTAGGAAAAAGCTTGCGACATTCTTACCTTAGGGTAACCGGGAGACGGATCATAGAATCCAGGCAACTGACTCTCAAAGAGGAACATTAAATCTCACTCTGGTAAAATGGGCAAACAACTACGACATAAACTTGTATCAACTGATTGGCGTTTTAGCTTCATACAATGAAAAAGGAAAGTAAGTACCTTATGTGAGAAGACTCGAAGAGTAGAGTCGTGAACCATAGACTGCAGAGGGACAGTGACATCGACACTTCTATCTCCAATGATGGGATACGCTCTGCTGCCCGTGGGGTCTGTCTGCCCGTACCTAAACACTCGACACATACATTACTCACACAAACCATGTCCTTATTTAAGGGAATGATGAATACTCGATGAGTAGTCTACCTCGCTTCGATAATGACTATTCCCTGTTTCCTCTCCTCGTCCTTCTTAATCCTTTCTGCAGTCGGCCTCATCAGGTTAATCACTCGTTCTGCTTCTTCTTGCTTAGCAATATCCACCTCAATATTACAATTATTGACAGAGAACGAGATGCGTTAAACTATAAATTGCTCTAAACTAAACAATTAAGGTTTTCATTCGATTTATGAAACAGCTTGAACATCATATCTACTGTAATTTCATATGGTAAAAACAATTAGTAGACAAACTCCGTAAGCGTTTTTATTCTATCTTTAGGGTAAAATAAAAAGGACCTCTCTTTCAGAAGCGGGATCATCGATAACACTCCATAACCGATCGATAAATGGACGGAAGGCAACTCGTGCGAACTGCACTACAGCATACGGTATGATTACACCGTAGAGCATCGATCGAGTCAACTGAAAGGGAAGGAAATACTCATAGATTATGTAACAAAAACAGATACTTAACATTCCATTCCATTTAGCTAGAACATTTAAGCACGGACTTTCAGGCAACCGTATCCTAATATTACAAAAGCATTACATTAAATAGTGGTTGGATAACTACGGTAGCCAAGCGCGTCAAACCTCGTCTTTATCGTCACACAAGAGAATGGACCACTCGAATGCCGAACCCCCTGCCTTCGCCCTTCAAACAATGCACTTTATCGGTAACATCTTCATTGGCAAGCAAAATGACGTACTAAAATGACGTCCATAGGCAAGCAAAATGACGTACTTGAACTTCGCAGTCAACGTGCAACTGGGGAAAGCGAAGGCCAGTGAACATCCGACTCGAGTGAATCTGAATGACGAAATATTTTAGAGTTTCAGTATGATTTGCTAAAAAAACCTGCTATCTGCTAAAAAAGTGAAGATTTTATACAAAATTAACATTTTTGTACGTTGCTACTGTCTCACAATACTATCGTGGGTCTGCCCATGAATACTTAGCCTACCATGTAATCCTACATACTGTATTCTACCCTCCAACCTCGCCGTCCACTACCCTAACAATAAATGTACTGTAAATGACCTCGTCAACCGTCGTTCAGCTTGAATGGACGGGGCGATCCCGAAGGGGGATACTGTACATGACATCTCAGTCACTTCGTCCGTCCCATTCCCTCGTGAGAAGTACACGAGGCGAATGTGAGGGTTCGTCGGAGACAGCTACGAATACAATATTTTGTATGTGTTTTATATCGTGTTTTATATTGAATTAACAAAACAATTAACATGAAAACTCACTGTAACGTTGCACAATGCTTTGGGGTGGTTGTTGTGGGTGTGGAGAAGAGTAGTGGTGAGAGCAGATTGATTGGGGGATAGCGAGAGGATGACTGATCCTTGCCAGGCACGAAGAAGTTGATGGGAGAAGACTGCAAACGAACCCATTGTAAGCAAATCATGGTGGTCTTATTAGCCATTTACAGACCTCATTTGAAAGGATAGCCAAGAGCCTACCAGTAAACAAAGTAATACGTCTAGTCTATCAGTTGAGTAAATGATTCTATGATTTATTGAACATATTGTTCCTTTGTTCCCTTGCATGGTTTTACCACATATATGAATTCCATTTAAGTAATAAATAAACGAACTGAAAGCGAGAGCAGGCAGAGTAGTGTGCTGTAGTGGATACCACTGAAGAGTGGGTTGAATGATGATTGTGGAACGGGGGGAGAGGTTACTCCCTCCTCTCACTGACAGTGATACCATGTCCGACGAAAGGGTAAGTGTGTTCTGAAATGTAACAAAACATAGTTTTAGCTATCTATTTTTAGAATAAAAACACCATTAGGAAACGAAAGCAACTATCATACACCTAACATCCAATTACGAATGTTAATGAAAACCTCGAATTGCCAGCTAGCTGCATTCTTCTTCCAAATGAATCCCACACTTCCATCTCCCCTTCCATTTCCCGCTCGAATCCGTCCAGTTAATCCTACTCGATCTGTCTAGAAACCAGCCTTCACCTCTCCCTTCGTTACTCACTACCTGTGTCAACGAACAGTCTACTCCTTGAGATATACCCAATCCGACGAATTGAGGACCGTATCTCAATTCAATAAAAGCTTAGTAAATCTTCGCCTACGCATACCTGTACTTCGGGTCTTTGACAAACAGTCCAGCTAACGATGTTTTGACGAGAAACGCGCTCTGAGAAATAAAATTATTACTCCCCCCTCAATGGATCAAGAAAAAAGACTTTTGCTATAGAACAAGAACGAACTGTTGGGTGAGTGCGCTGAAGCATCAATTCTCTTTCCTTCAATCGTTGTAGGAATTCGTACTCTCTTCGTATGTTATCAGGGTTCTCCTGAAACGTAGTCCAAGTACTCATATTCTGTAGACTACTAACCGATCGTGATACTAGCTGCCATCCATGGGTATCCAGTCCCTGAACCCCCAATGCATCGTAGATTGCCCGTTGTTTGGGGTCCATGAGAACTAAAATGAACAGTGGATATTGATTTCATTATTGGTACAATACCTTCATGAGCCCGTTTGAGATTGACGAATATCTTCTTGGCAGCCCTTTGGTCAGCTTCATCGGTATGTCTATCGGGATGGAATATCAGACATCTCTTCCGATAAGCTTTTGTGATCTCTTCTGCCGTCGCCTACAACCAAATTTTCCTCCATCAGAGAAAAAGCGAGCACCTACATCTGTGGGAATATTGAGTATTGCGTAGAAGTCCAATTCTTCCTCGTCTCCTCCTAACAGATCTTGATCATCGTCCCCACATAAAGAGCTGCCGGAGGACACGGACATATTGCTGAGGGAGTTAGTACTCCATGTAATACATATCACATAACAAGTAAACTATAAACAAAATAGCATTTACATCTGAAATTATTACAAGACTATCAAGCTTTATATTAGGTTGGGCATAAGTCTTGCAATATTCTAATATTTCATTTTTTCAAGACGAGCTAAACGAAGTGACCCTTTTTCATACATATATGAATACCTACCGGCGTAGTCTACAAACCATGATTGTTGGACTTCTCTTACTCATTGTATAGCTGAGAAATGGACTAAAGTGTTGAAAAAATTGGTTTTCGTAAAAACGATGTAAAATATTTATGTGAGGGAATTGAGAACTGTTGTTGAAAGTAATGAATACTCACTGCCTTAGCTATGTAAAAATGCCATTTGAAGTTGGTTAGCTTGTTTTTCGGGTCTATAAATTCACGTTAATTTGCATACTCAGGTACCCGTAGTCGGACCTGACCATGCTTTACATCTATATTTCTGAGATCACGAATCCATTGATACAAAATTCATTGGTCATGTTAAGCTGACAAGGTTCCTGAATGGTTCACAGAAACCAGTTCTTATAAATAAGCGAAAGTTTTTTTTTGTCTTGATTTTTCGAATGCTAGCCTCATTACCATACAACGGAAAAGCCATAACTTTGCGTCTGTCTCGAAAGTTCAATGGGCAATTCAATCGCAAATTGGTCTCGTGTGCAATACCAGATCTTCCTATAAAGCTGGGACAAATTCGTATTTAAATTTGCTTTGTTATAGAAAAACATATATAAATGACACTTAGAGGCTACCGATCACTATTGCGGAAAATACGCGAAAAGCCGTATAATTTTTAAAATTTCTGTATTTGAAAAAGATTAAATCTTTGAAAGCTGTTGAAGTGGTATTATACAGTATGGTCCATGTCGGAAATAATGAAAAGATTGGATGCCGAATTCCGTTTATGAAGGCTCCAAAATATGGATCTAAAGGGAAGAAACCGATTTTTTAAAAAATATTTTTAAAAAAATTTTTTTGGCATCAGCACGAAATCGCCCAAACCTAAAAACCAATAGTATATGTCCTAAAGATGATCGGGTGCTAAGAACATAAATTTTGGGCAACATAAGAGGAAGTATGATAAAATATATTATGTGCCCTATAACCGGGCTTGAATCAAAAATCTCAGTAAATTTCCAGTAAGCAGAAAGCATGCAATCCTATATATGTTCTGCATACTAGGAACATTTGTTGAGGGGTTAGTACAAATAAGTTTTACTTTTGAACTGAAGGAATAAAGATAATTACCATTCAAAAATTATTGCAAGACTTATGCACCAACCTAATAATAAATCAGTACGAACTAACTGGGATGTTACGGACTGTGCACTATCCTGGGCAATGGAAACTTCTAAAACACGGATTCTAGTGCGCGATAGCATACGCGTGTTACATAATACCGTAATTTTGCCTTGTTTCGAGCGCGGGAAACTTTCGATATTATTTCGTTCCTCGTATGTCTGCGGAACATTCACAATAAGTTTCAAGTAGTTATATCTTCAGGTGCTTAATAGTTTGTTTTAGGTACAGCATGATGGACGAAACTTTTGGAGGGGATGGGGCGGGATGGGGTGGAGATGCTTCATTTTCCACTTTCAATACTGCCAAGGTTTGGGTCTTATTTCTGTCTATTAGCTCTGTGTTATTAATTAAGGACTCAGAGGCGTCGAAGATTGGAGATAAGCTTCCGATTCCGGTTACGATTTCGACATTGGCTGCTCTAACTGATGAAAAAGTTCAGTATGGGAATATGCACTTCTCTTCGGTAGGCTGATTAACTTCTATTCGGTCTATTTGAGTGAATTGAGGCATTGACTATCGGAGATGTTGTCGAGTGTAAAGCGGATGATACATCCAAGAAATACGTTCTCTCCGATCCGCACAACTCGGGGGCTGTTTTCAACGCCATCTGCTACGAGAGTGTTGTATGTTACATATCCTTTAAATCGAAAAAATGTAATAGTGGTACATTGTAAATACGATAGACGAAGCGTAGCATCTAAGTTTTTAATTATGTCTCATAGACTTTCTAAAAACGAGGATGTAGATGGGTCCCGCTACAAAGAAAGTGTACCATTTTATTATCATTTCTTAACACATATGGGAAAGCAGCGATCGCATAGCATGGAAAGTCATTGATAGCTTGAGCCCTTTGTTCAGTCGGATGACCAAGTATCGTCTGCACAACTAGTGACTGGAAGTCGTGTCATGGCTCTCGGTTAGTTATATTCTTTATCCCCCACCCCTCTTTTACCTGTTTAATTCAGGAAAGATTCGCTCCTTTGACGGAAATCTGATGATCATGACATATAAGATGCGGGAGATTGAAGATCCTCTTGAGTACGAATGTTTCATCAAGGAAACGGAGCTGGCTAAGATGTACTGGGAGAAGGTTAGTTGCTGATTGTACAGCTTCTACCACAATTTCAGAATAGTTATCGGTTCAGTTCTATAATGAATAAAACAGAACGAAAATAATACAATGTGCGCCTTCATAGTCTCCAAACTATAGGAAAAGAAACTTTCAGTGGAAGATAGGGACAAAACTGAAAGTAAGAGAATTTAGTGGGTGGGTAATCTTTGCCATGCTGTGTTTTCACACGGTAAAGGTTGTGGTGTTACAGTCCTGAGTTACTGTAGTCGTGTCTCCTCTCAGGACGTTCCTTCGCTTCTCCGTCAAGGCCTCGCTACTTCTCTGACTGGATGTGCAGCGGGAGCCCCTGCTCCCAAGGAGGGAGTGACGAACACTGACAGCCATACAGTACGCACACTTTGAATTCTTTGATCTAACGATTGAAGGCTTATTGTTGGGAAAGAGGAGGATATATTATGATATGAAAGGGTAAGGACTGAATATTGAGATGTCTTCGATGCCTCCTCGCACTCACTCTCGCGTTGCGGCACCTGCTGCTTCAGTCGTGGGAGGAACACTTAGTGAACAGGTTTACTCATTTACTCTTCCAAGTCTTTCCAAATTACAGTTTCCTCTTAATTCTAGTTTTGATTTTTTTTCCTTTACGTAGTTTTGCTTTCTCGCTCTAACAGTACTGCAAGAGATTCAAGCCTAATATATCTAATCAATTTTTTTAAAAAAATGTGAGAGGAAAAAGTTGCAAATCCGAGGTGGATTGAATGCTCGTTTTGATATTTCAGATCACGCGAGTGATGCAGGCAAAGAGAGATGCTGCTGGAGAGAACGATCGAAAGGTTTGAGGGATCGAAGGAGTGGCATAATGCATATTGTAGGATATGCACATCACTGATATCGTCTCTGCTCTGGGCTTCCCGCAGAGTCGTTTGGGAGAAGTGAAGTGAGTGGGAGGGAAGATGGAGGTCCGAAGGGATATCACTTGATCTATCGGTCACATTGTAGACTTAGGAGATATTTTGTAGTATTACATGAATGAGGCTATCCTGCCCAGTTCAGAATAGGGGGGAGGAAGCTTTTGTTTAGTATAAAATGAATTTCATGATTAACAATGGCTTTAGGAGTACTCTCGAGGCTCTCAGTCAGGAAGGACTTGTATTCAACAGCGTCGACGATTCACACTACGAGTGCATCTAATACCGTAACCACTTCTTTTCATTCTTGTTCTATGCTTTCATTAAACACGTTCTCTGATAAATGCGCCGGGCGTTTCAACCGATTGAAACAATGTGTAGCAGGTTGTTCTTCATACAATCAGTCACCGTTTCAAAGTGTATGTCCTGTGTAGGTGGGCCGTAATTTTTAAAGGTTCATACACAAATCGTCATTTAGAGTTGTTAACAATCATAATAATTTAAAGCTTTCTGCTATTAACGAATTGCACAGAGAGCGAATCGAAGAGTGAGGGGCAGGTTCCTTGAATATTACTATCTTGGTCTGCCGAGTATCCTTACCTTTGAAGTGAGAGAAGGCAGATTGCTCAACGAGATTGGCCTCTCGACAGAAACGAGTGAATATTCTCTTGGAAAGGGCTTTGCAAGTGTCACACGATCCGTTGTAGCACATTACATTGCATCGTCGATTTACACAATTCACAATCTGAAAGTCGTTCATCTGAGCAATTATTATTTAATATCTATTATAAAGTTAAAGGATGAAGATATGTTAATTGGGGTTTAGACGCTTGTTCGTACTCTGCTCTCTGCGCTGCTGCACGGTCTCTCACTAGAGGAACTTTCGTTATCAGAGCGGTTGTGAAGCGCAGGCAAAAGTAGCGAAAATAAGAATGTCTGATTCAGAATATTGGGCTTCTGGTCCATACTGTCGACTAATCAATAGTGTTACCAGAAAGTCGATTGTGGAACCGCTTGAGTAACTTACATCTTTGATATCGTCTCCGTCAATACACTTTGAAATGCATGACTCCAGCTTGGGACACATTCCACCTTAAAGCAATCATGAAATTCGGAATACATTCTCATAGATCAAATAGTGACGTCGGACTTATTCAAGGTGCCCAGGTTCCGTGTATCGAATCTTCAAAAAGTGCCCTGATTCTAGACAAAATTTTTCGCTTTTTGAAAAGTTCGAATTTCAGATAATTTGTTCTTGAAACATAAATGTCCCGCAAATAAGCATTGATTCTTGAAGAAAGAACTCAAAAATTCCGCTTCGTTTTTTCCAATAAATAAGTTTATCTTAACGACCTGGGCCACCGACGTAGACCGAATCTCTTAAACTTTGCAATCCTGTTGTGAGCTTCAAAGGCATGGAATTAATGCTCTTTTTTACCAAAAGGTGTCGCCCAAGCTAGAGTATATTTCCTCTAACCAAAACTTTTTCATACAACCTCTTCTTCATCAAAAGCGCGTTGATTCTATGCCCGACGTGGCTATTTTTGCATTACAGTCGGGGAGTTGTCCTTGTTGTCGAATGCAATCACGCGCGTATACAGTTACTACGGATCATAAATTGCGGATAAATATTCTCCTTTTTATGATTCGCAAACTTCTTTATGCTTTTTAATTTTTCATATTTCAAAAAAGTGCCTTGATTCTGCAAACTTTCATGGGAAAAAATGCCTTCGCTAGGTCGTTTACGACGTACTTTTTGATCTATGTACATTCTAAATAATTTACTTTACGTTCATTCTTGTGTTGTTTTACTTTATACCTGTTGATGATCCGGTAGCAAAAGCGGCCATTTGCTGTATTGCATATTGACATGAACCACAGAGAGTGCACTGATTAGTGCATTTGGTTGTTATGCACAGCATGTCAAATGATGTCACGATCTGTAAGAAGAGATGAGATAGGTAGCATTCCCCTTGTAGAGATCACCGTTTCGAAGGCAGACACAGATGTTGAATTATCGATCTTAGAGAGAATAGCTCCTGAATTGTCGTTTTCTTTTATAACTTCAACCAGCTCTATGCACAACCACAGTTTATCCTCTTTTTTATAATTTCTCACTTTTGTTAAGACACTGCTTTGTAGCACATGCGGAGAGTTCAATGCAAGCACGATCTGGTGTAGCTGATAAAGCAGAGGAAAAGAGAAGAGGAAGCAGGATAAGGAACATCTGAAGAGAAGGGTTAATGGGAGTGTAAAGGGCACAATCAAACGAGTAGTACGAAATGAGGAAGGGAGTACTCGAGGCAATACTCGAGTGTTCTGCTTCTTTTGTACCTTTGACTAGGAACGAAGTTGAACAAGTTATATGCTTAACTACTCTCGCTTGGAAGCATGAACATCGTGTTAAGAATGCAGGGCGACAACTAAATGCGTGAATGTTGTGCACAAATAACACGAATGGCATCTTCCTCCTAACCTCTTTCATTCCTCTTTCGGGTGCCTTAGTCTATCTTAGCGAAGAGTAACACTATCATTTGTTCAATCTTGTCCGTTGTAGATAAACACCGTCTACTATCTTTCTATACCTTGCTCTTACTCTGTTACTCTGTACACATTACCTACTAGCTGCTCTTTACTTCCGTTCTTAATCGAATAAGTAGTGGCCGCCTAGAGATCATACACTGCCTACAAATTAGCTTAGATGATTTTCTGTTTTAAATGATACTTCGACCTTTGAATAATTCTGATCTGGATTGCGATGACTAGAGACGTCTGCACAATCATTGACTATCTCAGAGCATAATTTTTCACCTAAAGCGTTTTGGCAGGAGCAATCACACAATTGAACTAATGGACCTGTTTAGAATGCTAAGAAGCATTCATTACATAAATGAATGAATTCTTGCAGTTGAGCGAGAACGTGAACAAATAACATGAACACGGGAACAAATAACATGAAATTTAAAAATACGTATAATCTACTTAAACAAATGGCAGTTGGGTAGGTCTTCGTCGTGAAATGCCAAGCACGCGGGCTCGACCTCTTTTTGTGATGAACTGAAATGTCTCCTTGGACATTTTGAATTAATATTTATTAGTGAACTTATTAGATAATATTATAAGAAATTTGTATTTGATAGAATTTTTTTGTTTTTTTTTTGCTTTTGCGCCAACTTACCCCAAGTCTCTTGTCGTTATTTGTCGGATTGATACTGACCATCTCCTCTGTCATTTTACTCTTCGGTGGCATGAAACCTAAAGTTAAAAATCTTGAGAGACTCCAAACTTGAAATTGCCGAACATTGTTTGTCTTCGAAAAGTAGGAAACACGTGATTTGTGCGTACCATTAGTGGCACCTTACAATTAACAGGCCATTAGTTCACCGATCTATGCGCTCTTTTATCCAATCTTACCGGGGGGTCCCGTCCTTCCTCGTGATTTCATTCTCGTCTTAGGCAGTTCATGCTGCAAACAATACAAAATCGCCAGACAGATATCAAGTTTATTAAAACTGAGTAGAGTTGAGACGGACGTACCTCCGGAACGGAATCGGGTTCAAGTGATTTAGTGAGGTGAGATCCGGGTGGAAATAATAACGGTGAAGGGGGTGAGAAAGTGTCGAAGGGGGGCGAATGAAAGGGTGGGATTGGGAAATCATCCGAAGATTCGAGGGCAGGAGAGGATTCGAACGAGGATTCGGGAAGTGGAGACAGAAGGGAAGAGGAAGAGGGAGGAGTGAGTGGAGTGAAGGAGGGAAAGGGAGGATCATCGAGGAGAGAAGAGGGTTGAGGGGGGAGGGAAGGTGACGGTGCAGAGACAGAAACACTCAAGGACAGTGGAGAAGTGAAGGGAGGACCTTCCACACTTGAGATATCATTGACGTCGGCAGCAAACAAATCAGAACCTTCACTAACCGAAAGAATCTCGGCAAAGCAGAGCGAAAGTAGAAGTAGGAGAAAGTAGACGGTAGACATGCCAACTGCTTGCGACTCCTCCCCTTACCTTAGCTCTTCTTACTCTTACAGTCTTCTTCTGCTAGATAGCTGCTTGATACTGTTAGATGTGAGTGAAACCGAAGAGAGTGAAAGTGGTAAATGGGAGCTTCTTTTATTGGAAGGGAAGTAAGAGAGCATGGGCACGAGGTAATCAACAGGGTCAGGTAGTGAGACAGTCAACTCAACCGTTACAGCGGTTTGCTTAACTTGCTAATGGCAAACTCAGACATCGTTCTCTCTGATTTCCATAGTTATAGGGATGAGAGAACTAGCACCATAGAACTTTCTTGGATGCAGCTAACTCCGGTGTTCATATGCTGTATTGAACAGCTTGTTGCTTACGCTAAACGGTGTTACAAAGGTTCATCTGTTCACCGATTTAATGGACTCCACGAACTAAAAAGAAATAAAAATAGTTGTTCTATATGACGTTTGTAAGATATAAAAGTGATGGCACCGCTTGCCACACAGTTTGAGAATGCACTATTTCAAGTAAATCTTGAAAATTTTATCATCAACCTTAACAACGACACGCTACACGATCCGAATGATTATGTCACTGGGTTGAGTAAAGCTCTTTCATAGCACGATCATGGAGTATTCAGAGACCCTTATTGTAGAAGACTGTAGACGGAGGATTCGGACGACTGTTGATTGCCTTCTGTACTTCCGGTTCAAGCGACGACACGGAGATGGAAGCATTCTGGTCGAAGAATGCACAACAAAGGGGAGTTGTGAAGGTGAGGGTGAAACCCGCGATGAGACATTGGACGGGAGCTGCGAGGTAAGGACGACGCTGAAGGGAAGGGTAGGGGGATTAAAGGGGGGGAAGTTGTACAGTATACCCTAAGGGGGAGGGGTTATCGGGTAATACTTCTTCCTGCCCAACGCGAGACGAGAAATAGAGGGGGAGAGAGATAAGGTAAAGGATGAATTAGGGACTGACCATGAACCACTTGCGCTTCTCAATCAACTTCATCAGAAGAGGAGTCGTCACTGAACACAAAACCGAATTATTCTTGAGTTGAACCCACAATCAGCCCGTAGTATGCGGTAAGATCAAGGATAACTTCGAATAAGGAGTAAACCGGTTTGGGAGATAGTTTACAAAAGAGAGAACCTTCTCATTTGCACCCCTTCGTCTCCCACCCACTCAATTCTCTCCCTTCATTCCCCTACATTCCACCCCATCCTCCGTCTATTCTCACCCATCGTCGATGCAGCCATTCCAATACGAGAGAAGACAACTTGACTGATTGCGAGGGCAGCAGCCTTACGGGAATGACCGACCTAGAGAAGGGAAGAATTAGGGGGGGGGGGGAGTAGTGAGTGCATTGTAGGGGGAGTAAAATGAATTTGAGGTGGGGGTGTATTATAATGGGCATAGTCACGGTGGCCCATGGGCGGAGGTCAGGGGTCAGAGCGCAGGCGGCGGGGGTGTTAAGACGCAGAGGAATTAATCACCCGCCTCTCGGACCCTTCCCACGCTTCTCTCACCTATAGAGCAGTGGGATCGTGTGCGCTTCATACGCAAGTGTTGGGGGTTCCAATACGCACCATGACAAAACTTTTTGCACATTTATCTAGAATGGAAATTACAAAGAAAATGTTCGGTGACATCAATAAAACTATATCGCAATATGAATAGAAGGAACTATAACAAAATAAAGATGGAGGAGAAAAAAACAGGGGGAGGAAGGTGGAGAGCATATCTCTGATCTGTCCCTCCTTTTTATTCGCCAATATTGAAGAGTGTTTGCTGACTCTGTAACAGATTCATATGAAAGCAGTAGAGAATTTGTAAAGACCACATAAACGAACGCGATATACAGAGTACTGACGACTTCAAACAAGTGCAGTTCCGGAAATCGGGCAGCTACGGACTCAAATCAGGTGTCAGAATGTAGCGCAGATCATGCTGAATCATTCTATACCTAAATGAAAGCAAACCATCAAGGGGCCCCCGAGTTGCACCCACGGAAGTCGCGAGAATTGAGGAAATCGCGAGAAACGGAGTTCTACCAACTTCAAACAAGTGCAACTCGGGAAATCGGTCAGCTATGGACTCAAATAAGGTGTCAGAATGTAGCGCAGGTCATGCTGAATCTTTCTATGCCTGAATGAAAGCAAACCATCAAGGGGTCCCTGAGTTGCACTCAAGGAAGTCGCGAGAATCGGCAGCGGCGCGAGAAACAGTACTACCTACTTCAAAGGAACGCAACTCGGGAAATCGGGCAGCTACGGACTCAAATAAGGTGTCAGAATATAGCGCAGGTCATGCTGAATCTTTCTATGCCTGAATGAAAGCAAACCATCAAGGGGTCCATGAGTTGCACTCACGGAAGTCGCGAGAATTGAGGAAATCGCGAGAAACGGAGTTCTACCAACTTCAAACAAGTGTAACTCGGGAAATCGGGCAGCTATGGACTCAAATAAGGTGTCAGAATGTAGCGCAGGTCATGCTGAATCTTGGAACTTCACTAGTTTGACTGGGGCCCCGCCCCTCCCCCCGAGGGGAGTGGGCGGGGGCGGGCCACCGCGGGGTCAACCCCCCGCCCCCTCGAGACGAGGGGGCGGAGCGTCCCGCCAACAAATGATCACGCCCGAGCATAGCTGGGGCGTAGATCAAGCATGGCCGAGGAGATGCGACGAGAGAGAGGAAGAGACTCGGCCCACCAGCGAGTGCGGCCTAGGCGCGCCGGGTTTAAGGAATCGCTCTTTTTCTCTGCGCTCTCTCGATTTGCTGCGAAAGAGAGAGCCTAGCGGGAGAGAGAGGCGGAGAAGAAACTAAGCTGTACCCAAAAGAAACTAAGCTGTACCTAAAGAAAAGTGTGGAACTAAGCCTAAGCCTAAGCAAAAAGTGATAGGATCTCAATAATTCAACATTGGCAGTGGAAGAACATTTCCGTGTTTCCTTTTCTGATGAATCCGATCGCATGGCCAGAGATAAGCGGTGAGAAGAGGGAGGGTCAGCCGAGCCGAGCAGAGAGAGGAAAGGATGGGAGAGAGAGCAGACGACGAGAGTGAGTGAGAGATAGAGGCAGGGGCGGGCCGGGGAGAGGGAGATCAGAGAGGGGAATGGGAGGGGGCGGGGCCACAGTCAAACTAGAGAAGTGCCTGAATCTTTATATGCCTGAATGAAAGCAAACCATCAAGGGGTCCCTGAGTTACACTCAAGGAAGCCGCGAGAATCGGCAGCGGCGCGAGAAACAGAGTACCTACTTCAAAAGAACGCAACTCGGGAAATCGGGCAGCTACGGACTCAAATAAGGTGTCAGAGTGAAGCGCAGGTCATGCTGAATCTTTCTATACCTAAATGAAGGCAAATGATCAAGGGGTCCCCGAGTTGCACCCGTGAATATCGCGACAATCGAGCGCAAACAGAGTAACAGTAACTTCAAACGAGTGCAACTCGGGCAAATAGCCTCATTAAGCCTTTGATAAGATTTCGGAAGGAAGGACAACAAAACAAAACAACAAAATAGCTAGAATACGCGACAGAATGATGCAATTGGGAAGGTAATCAGCATTGGGCCGGTGCGCTAACTCTCTCGGTCAGAGACGACAAGCCAGAGTCACCGATTCCCCACTTCCCCTCGCTGGGAATGGGCCACCGTGATAGTATAAGCCCTTTCAAAACAAAATTTCCTTATACAAGTTTCAAAAAGAAAACTGCCTTTGGACAATTAATAAATGTTATTTTGTCTTCCGGTAGGCATGATCCAAATATATAATCACCTCCACCATTCTTTATGGTTGTTACTTTGTTACTGCAATCCACTCCCTCACCTCATTTCCATCTTCGTCTCTCAGAACAACTCCCTCCTGTAGTTCCCTGGAACAAGCTTCTATTTAGAACATAAAATTCTTAAAGGGCCCCTCTGAGCACTTTTTGATCCCTTGGTTTCTTTCTTTCATCTGAAAGAAGAATATCCAAAACCTACAATCCTATATCGTACACCTCGAAGACTGGTTGACAAATCCGGGACTGGAACGTCCAGTCCCGGAAAAAGTGAAACAATAGCTTCCTGGCTCAAAATGGAATATTTATGCATCAATCATTATAGATTTGGATTCCCCGTAACCGATTTCTATGCGAAGTATCAACGGATTATGAAAAAAACCGCAATTTATATAGATTACGGTAAAGAGTTTTGTGTGATACTCAAGACTACAGTACTGGTCGACTTCGCTTGCGCGTCTCAAACTTCTAGTACTCGATGCCAATAAAGTACTTGCAATAATATAAAAGGTAAATAGAAAACAAACCACAAATATAAAATAAAAAGCGACCAGAAATCAATCGACGAAGCGACGGTCACCACGCAAGCGAAATCGACAAGCACCGTAGTCTGGAGTATCACACAAAACTCTTTACCGTAATCTATATAAATTGCAGTTTTTTTCAAAATCCGTTGATACCTCGCATAGAAATCGGTTACGGGGAATCCAAATCTATAATGATTGATGCTTAAATATTCCATTTTGAGCCAGGAAGCTATTGTCTCAGTTTTTCCGGGACTGGACGTTCCAGTCCGGGATTTGTCAACCAGTCTGCGAGGTGTACGATATTTGCATCTTTTTCCCACCATTCCCCGCAGCTTAAATGAGGCGAGAGGTTGTATGCAAAGTTACATTGCTCTTCAGGGACCGCGCGAATACGAATGTCATTTTGCGAATACTGTAGCGCGTGAGCGGTCTGATTCGTAGGCATCGCTTATTGAAAGAATGGAGATATATGCTTTCTGATAAGGACAAAAATGAAGGAATGTTAAAAAATATGCTCTTGAAGGATAGCAATGTGCTGAGAGGGGCCCTTTAATAGTTAACAAGAGTCATCAAAATATAAAGTTATTACTGTAAAAAAATCTCATCAAAACCGTTTAAATATTACAAACTTGGATCTCATAAGAGGAATGTTGATAACATTGGCCAGAGCAACGGCAGAGAAAGGAATGAGCCTGGCGAAGACTCCCGTCGAGTTCTGAAGAGGGAAAGGGGAGAGGGGAGGGGGAGGGGATACCGTACCTTGACTAGGGAATTGAGGAACAAAGCAGTAGACACAGCTCCTCCCGTCGCAGCACAGTAACTGACTGCCAATCGCTCAAATAGATGCACATGCTACTCTCCCTCTCCACTCAATAATATCACTATTATCACATTATTGTCATAATCGAACAAGTCCGTGTTCTTCATAAAGTGACCCAAGATAGGAAAGAGTATACGGTAGGAGTACGGTAATCTCACTTGATTGCTAGCTCCGTCTCCCGATCGATTGGTGTAGTTGACAACTGCATTGAAGGACTGGTTGAGCCAATGCCAGAAAACTACCGAAGGGAAGGAACTGAATAGAAAGAAATACGAGAGTACGGGATACTGCGAGAGATACTGCGAGAAGAGGGAATATTGTTTTACGATTAGTAGTACCTGCGGAACGTGAGGAGTCCTCCATTGAGTATCATATTGGCAGGCACCTCAATATATCTCTCTCATACCGTACGTATCCTCTCTCATACCTTATCTCCTCCCTCCTCATCTAGAAACTACAGACTATGCATGAATACCTGACTACTCATCCTTCCCACAATAAACATCTTCTCTCCAGTTTCAGGATGGAAAGCCGAGTCGAATTGCTCCTTTGCCTTCCACAGATCGGCTACTCTCATGTTCTTGTCGATTTGTCCATTCCTTCAAGATGGAGAATAAAGGAGATCAACGCACAAACTCCAACACTCACTTGTAGTTCAATACAATCTGTCGACTCTTCTCAAGTTGCGCATTTGAGATGAATATGTTGAGGGGGTTTACTGTGGAGAAGAAGTGTTTGGCCCGTCCCTCGAATGTCTTCTGCAATACAGTAACCTTCTCCCTTTATTGGGCCTACCACCTATACTATGGGTCGATGCCCACGTATGATAAATACTGTATCTCTTTCTCTCCCCCTAACCTGATCCCATCTCGGCTTCGAAATATCAGGTAGTTGCTTGAGAGATCCCAACGTCAGATTGTCATCTTCTCCGGCTAAGCACAATAATTAATATCAACCCATTATCCATTACACAGGAGGTCAAGAGGAGAGTGAGCCTTCATTAGCATGGCCCGTCTCTCCCCGCGGGGAGAGGGAAGAATGATGAAACATAGGCGAAAACCACCCACTTTTTCGATGTTTTTCGATCATAAAAAATTTCAAAACTAGAAATTTGAACAAAACTCAACGCTATCTTGTAGAACAGCTTCTCAGCTATCGAACACATATTGCGGTTTGTGTGTATCTATTGCCGCCCCGGATCCTTTAGGCTTTAAATATCAACGATTTTTCAGAATTCTCTGCATTTTGGGCTGAAAAGCTGTATATTTCATGTGTTATTTACACATTAAGTACCTACAGTTGACCTTAGTGAAATAGATAGTGCGGTCACGTACGATTACAACCTACATATAACTGTGGGACAGAACTTCCCTTTAGAGAGCTGATACCGTAGTCAGATTTTGGCTTAAAGATCCATTCTCAATACGCGTCACGTACGCGTCGCGGTTCGCCACTCACTGTGCATTTTAAATGTTTTGTGCGCGTTGATTTAAGCGGTCGTGGCGGTAGAGAGGTTTGCTATGCTGCATGCATAATTCTCCGCGAATTCCAATAGACTTTCTTTGGAACTGTTCTGCACATTTTGGTTTGCTTCAAACTGGGTTACCAAGGACTTTCTCTGCAGCTGAGAATGACTCTTTTTTAGTCCCAGTACGCCCTCATCACAACACGTCTATTATTTCGTTTGAAACAGGCATGAAATTGATCCAAACTGAACTATCTGATGTTGGTAGACACTTAAATTGCTATTGAAACCGACAACGTTGTCCCAAAGAATATTTAGGTTAGCGAAATAGTCACACTTTATTGGCAATTATGGTTGAGCTAATGATGATGAAAGCGGTTGATCGTAAATACCAGGCTCGTATCGATGTTGAGGCTTGAAGGTTGCGATCAAAGGCATTGTGAAATGAAACTGCGCATGATATGCTAGCGTCTGTAATAAATATAGTGATCAATGGCTTTTTAATCATCCGGCGAATCCCAGATCCAACCTTACAATTGTTCAAACCAAACGAGCACAGTAAAAGGTAGACTGATTTCACGAAGATGCTTTCCGCTGCTGATAAAAAACATTGGTTCACCAGCCTCACGAGCGTTCAAATGAGCCCAGACCAGACATTTAAATTGCATTAGACACGGAACATGGCCAAATTTCAGTTCGTGATACTTTTCGCTTCGAGAGTTTTGATATTCAAAAAAATTCGGCGGCGACGCGCACACGACGCTAGTCGCCGCTCTAGGCGTGCGTACTCCCGCAACGAGTAACAGGCGGTAATTTAAAATTCCGTTACAGTATACCTGGCACATGTTCCGTTTTTAAATTTCTGGCGGGATCATACGTGAGCCTGAAGCAAACCAGACATGCAGTACACTTCCAAACAAAGTCTATTGGAATTCGCGGAGAATTATGCGTGCAGCATAGCAAACCTCTCCACAGTACCTATTTGACTAAGATCAACTGTAGGTAATGTATGTGAAAATAACACATGAAATATACAGCTTTTTAGCCAAAATGCAGAGAATTCTGAAAAATGGTTGATCTTTAAAGCCTAAAGGATCCGCGGCGGCAATAGATGCATACAAACCACAATATGTGTTCGATAGCTCAGAAGCTGCTCTACAAGATAGCGTTGAGTTTTGTTCAAATTCCTAGTTTTGAAATTTTTTATGATCGAAGAACATCGAAAAAGTGGGTGGTTTTCGTTTATGTTTCATCATTCTTCCCTCTCCCCGCGGGGAGAGGCGGGCCATGCTAATGAAGGCTCACTCTCCTCTTGACCGCCTGTGCCACTATCAACGTGTAACAGTCAAGTCAACTCACAAAACATTGAGTCTCGAAACAGCTCTCAGATATTCCCTGCAAGAGACTGATTATGCTAACTAAGCTTCGCGACTTCCAACTAAACCTACCGATCTATCAAGACTTATAGTAAACAGCGTACATCTCAACACTTTCCAAAGGCAAATACAACTCTTTCTCCAATGTACTTTATCTGATAAGCAATAAGTTACTACAGAACGGCAAGATATGCAAGCAAATAAGGGAGAATTGTAACCGATTTGTGTGCATAGAATGCGTGTCATGATACGAAAGGAGGAAAAGAGAAGAGAAGAGTTGATGGAACAAGAATGACTCTGGTAATCACGAGAGGAGTGAAGGAACGGGAAGAAGAGAGGGTTAGAGGGTGAGAATGGGATGGAGAGGGGAGAGGGGAGAGGGGGGAGGGAAAGGAGAGAAGAGTGTAAGAGGAAGAAGGACTGACACGCGTGGTCTACTGCAACAAGACTCAATAAATACAAAACAGCAAGGATAACTGAAAGGAGGTCAACTATTATATGGGTGGTCTATGGGGTTCTGGAGGGGAGAATTGGCTAGTGGCCGGGCCGGATGATAGAGAATCCATACGAGTCGCCTTGTCTCCCTCCAAGACTACTGTAGACAGTTGCAGAATCTGAATTGAACTGTTACAGTCTCATACAACAGAGACTAATCAACCCGAAAAAGAAGAAGAACGGGCTTACTTTTGAATTAGGAGAGGATCTGAAGAGAAGAATACAGAGACGGGCACAGACGAACGTGAGAGAGATACAGAGAAGCTGAAGGGAAGGGATTGGGGAGAGGGGGGATAGAAGGGGGGGGGGGGGGGTTACCAGAATAACGAGGTAGTTGAGGATGAGTTGGAGGGAGTATTTGAGTGCATCGATGAGGGAGATTAGAGAGAGAAGGGAAGAGAAGGCATAGAGGAGCATGAAGACGAACGAGACTATCAACACCTCAACCACACACACATTCACTGTATTAGTAGTCATGACGTCACTCAGCTTATTCCCACCTCTTACAGGACAGCCTTCAATGTTAATCTAGCCTGGCTTAGCTTTTCAATCTTAACTGCTTTGATTATTATGAAAGCTTGCTTGAGATAAGCGCAGTACACACGTAGCACAGATACACCTTTTAGGGTACTGTAGATACAGCGAGTGTCTACTCTTATCTAATTTACTGAGATCTCGTAAACCGCTCATTCTCATATTTTTGTTTAAAACTGAAGCATATAATCAGCCCGAATCGATTTCGTATAAGAAAATGCGAAAGAATTATTTTTTAAATTTTATGTACTTGGAGAGGTAGGAAAGGGGACTGACGATGAGAGTGAAGGGGATGTAGATGGCAGAGATTCCCAGCGAGAAGACTCTTCGCTGGATTCCGAAGACGTGCGAAAGGTTAATGAGGAGAGACGTCACGAACAGCGACAATGACCACATACGCACGTAGTCTATTCCTGATTACACCTTCCCTTTTAATACTACCCTTACAATTAATCCCAGTCCCAATGCAATCCCCACAAACTACAAGTATAAATGGTATTATAATTAGAGCAAAGGAAGCAAGAATGCCATACGGCAGTGATGATACAATGTGAAAGGGATACCTTCATAGATGAAGGGTGCGAATGTCACTCCGATGACTATTAACAGGGAGAGAATCTGCAAGGGTGCAGTCAGATAACACTAGCTAGTCTTCCCAAAGATTGCAGATACAAAGCACCGTAATACGGCGACCACTGTATAATTGAAGGTTTCACTTAAAATTTGAAATCGAATGCCAGAGGTTTCATGACAATAATAACTTTAAAAATTCGCTAAACAAAACTAACCATTTGAGAAAAGAGCAGAATCCCGAAAGGTTTACGGCTTAAGAAAGACCATTCCGCCTGTTGACGGAGACTATCCATCTGAAGGGATGAAGGAGTGACCATTGGGAGGGGGAGAGGGGAGGGGAGAGGGAGGAGCGACGGAGAGAGAGGCTGGGGGTATAGGAGACGGGAGGGAGGGTAGCTAGTCTAAACAGTCCTCGTCACATACAACAGTCGATACAAACGACTCTAATCACATTCTCACATCAGGAAAAAACCACTTTATTTAAAACAAACTATCAGGCAAATCTACTAAATAACATTACTTTCTTCCTACAAATGTATAAATCGTTCACAATATAATTATATACTTCTGTTATATACATATATATATATATATATATATATATATATATATATATATATATATATATATATATATATATATATATATATATATATATATATATATATATATATATATATATATATTCGAGATACAGATTGAGGGCAATTAATAGGGGGGCTGGAGTTCAAATTAACTTATTATACATGGCACTCGTTGGTACATTTACAAGTTCGGTGAAAGGTGAACACCTTACAAGGGAAGGGCAAATAGTTATCATCAGATCCAGACATGAGATCACCACCATTCGATAGAGCACAGAAAGATTAGGAGATCCTAAGAAAATTAGCTGTCGACGTCCACACATCTTCGAGAAATCCGATGTTAAAGGTGCCGAAGGATTCTACACGGTCCCGACCAAGACTCGACTACGTGTTCCTCTACCCCTGCCGGCGGCACTAGAACAACTGGTCGGCGGCGCAGCATGGAAAAGGTGGGACTGGGGTACGGTAACCTATCGGTTCGGTTCCCGTGGTGGCAAAGTTTTTGCAAGTCTCTAGGACCACTCGCGCACCAGAGACTAGGCCGTCACCAGAGTTCTCTTTCATACCGGCTGGGGAAGAGGAACCCGTAGTCGAGTCTTGGTCGGGACCGTGTAGAATCCTTCGGAATCTTTGAAGTCGGATTTCTCGAAGATGTGTGGACGTCGGCAGCTAATTTTCCCAGGATCTACTAATCATTCTGTGCTCTATCGAATGGTGGTGGTCTCATGTCTGGATCTGATGCTATTTGCCCTTCCCTTGTTAGTATAATCATTTCAAGCTCTACAACTACTTTTAAGCACTACAACTACTCTACAACTACGGTTAAAACCTGCATATACTAATGTTAACACTATAAGAAATTGAAGAGATGGGTTACAACTTATCAATAAGTTGAAGGAGAGAAGATGAGGTGTCGGAAAGGGATAAGGAGGGAGAGGAACGAAGGAGGAGTTTGAGACGGAGACGACTGCAAGGACACGTAATTACACTGCATTTATCCACCCATTCGTGTCATAAGGAACCGGACTTCCATAAGTTGATCAAATACACTGAATCTGAATATTTGCCATAAGAGCATTCGCCCTCCCCTCAACTAACTTGTAAGCCAATTCTAATTCGTGTATTTCCTCCTTCCTCGCCTCTTCCCTTTCCATTGCCGATATCTACAACATCTTTTTCATAAAGAGTGCGAGAGCCTTTAATAGTTCCTGACCGCCTCTTTCCGGTACATAACCATAATAATAATTTCGTTCTTTCGCTTCTTGTGAAATCTTCGTCTCCTATCCATACTTTTTATCTATTCTTATCGCATTTTCTTGTGTTATTCAAATAAAGCTACTATTATTATCCTTCTCTCATCCCCCCTTCTCCCCCTCTGCTCCTTGCAACACCTCACTCAGCTAGACTACTGTACCTGCATTTCCAGTTTCTTCTTCTGTAGAGAGTGAATCTCTCTTCTCTCGTATTCGTCCTCTTGCAAATCACAACAATCTCCATCAAATTGAGCTTCATCTCTTCTTCGTTTCCGAGTGAGTCTTCAAAGCAGAGAACGATGACTAACAACAAGTTGAGGCCGTTGATCATTCAATTAATCACGAGTAAGCATTGCACCAACCTCAGACTGTGTCCATTACTCAACTCACTCTTCTTCTCCAGTCCATTTCTCCCCTTGTCTTCCTCATCATTTCTCCGTAGCATCTACAATATCTCCCCTCTCTTCATTCCCAATTCCACACTCACATCTGCCAGACTATTCAATGCATTGTGAGAGGAGTCCCTTATCCGAACGGGAGAGTTCATCTCAATACAAGAGCATAGCCAATCGATAACCTTCAACTAAGAGTACCGGGTTGTTCTTCTCATCACTGTCATAATCCAATCGTCGACTGGCTTCTTCAGTTGAAGCGAGGAGAGTATCCATCATAGTTTCATTTAACGATTCGTCCTTCACCTACAGTAATCTTCTCCCTTTCATTACTAACGCAAGCTCCCATCTAACCATTGACTGCTTACATCTTGCAAGAAAGAGTTGTCGAAGTGTACAACTCCTTCGTTATTCGTCGATGGTCCCTCCACCATAGTCACATTGTTGTTGAGAGGTCGTGTCAATGCCACTGCAACCCTTCCCTCCTCCACTTCTTCCCCTTCCCTCTCTTCCCACTCCCCCCTACCACAATCGAGTGCCAATGCATCCAACTGAGCAAGAGCGCCACTAGCAGGTGTCCTATTCTCATATCGAGATAGCGCGTGTCTCCTTATATACTGCCATTCGTGATCACGAAGTCGAGTCCATGGCTTCCCTTCAAAGTGTGTGCTTGTGCAGAGATGCCCACACTCTCGATACCTTTAAAAGCCTCAAGATGTTGCAATTGATCAGCAATAGCCTTCCACGCGTCCTCTTTAGAAGTGGCCGTGCCCTTAGTACAAGACAAAGTTACACTATAAATCGAAGGAATTCGAAGCTTATTACTCAAGTGTTCCAATCAGTCTAGTCACCCATTGTGGTACCTCAGCACTCGAATCTCCAAAGATGATTCCTCTGTGCTGCCAAAGTAATTTGACGAATTCGACTCTCTGAGCTGCTTTGCCTTCTCGATGTTGTCTGTAATGCAATACACAACTTACCTTCTAAGTATCCACCTACTCTTCCCCCTACAGTATCTCTCCACCCCCCCCACCCTTCCTTCTTTCCCCACCTCAAAGAAGCGATTCTATGGTCGGCACTTGATGTGGATGGCTCCATTAGCTATTCTACAACGACATAGGTAAATGTAACACGGTCCTCTATATGGAATAGATAGCAGTAGCGCAATGTAAATGCCGCAAGTAGTCAAGTCAATTCATAAGTTTACATTCAATCTTTATGCGGTCACGAGAGTGAACAATGCAATGCGTATACTGGTCAGTGTATCACTTGCAGAATTGATCTACAAGCATAAGCATCTTCATGTGAGCGTGTCAATCGGTAATCAGCTAAGTATACCATTACATTACAATAAGTCAGACTGAAGCTAATTGTAAAGTAAGCATTCCATTTCAAATGAAACTTTCGGTTAGATAGTTACAGACAAAGGGATAAGTAGATATTAATCTATTGGAATTATGTACAGGAATTACCTGTTTCAAGTCAATATGAAAATCCTATTCGGTAATCGGGCAAACAGTGTATTAAGATATGGGGAGGGTGGAAATGATGGGAATTCAACGAATGGTTCCTCCCATCTTTCGTTGTTGCTTGATCACGGATTTGTCCATCTAAAACGAAGAGCATAGTCTATCCTCGTAAGACAAGGAAGGGAAAGGGTAGATATTAACCATGAAGCAGTTCCACAGACGAAGGGACTCATCGGCGGAGGCTGACATCACTAGTTGACCACACGGAGAAGGGGACAGCGAGAGCACTCTGCCTGTGTGACCTGCGAGGGACGGCATGAGAGGTGAGTATAAGGGGTACGGTAGGAACAGACCAGGGGAAAATACTGTATGTGATTATATTTTTCGCCTGAGACCCCTCCCGCCCGCAAACCGCCTTTTACTATAAAATGACCTATACCGCATTGAAAAAATACCCCCACCGCTGTTCTAAATTCTCGATTTACACGCCCACCCTACCGCCACTAGAAAATTACCCCTACCGCAAAATAAATTTCAAATACGAGTATTTATCCCTTGGAACAGACACAAGCAACGAAGGGGTACTGTACCTCCGAGAGTGGCCACTTCAGCAAACGATGAGTACTTCCAGATCTTGATGGCATTGTCTGGGTTTCCATGAGCAGTCATCACTTCTTGGTGGTTTTGATTGAACAAGATGTCGCAAACCTAAAAACAAGTAGTTCAATATTCTTAATAATAACGGGAAATGTTATCATGGTATCCTGGTCAACTTTTTCATTTTTCTTATATTATAGTTCGTGGACTAACCCACCAAAACAAACTCTTAAAAATGGAAAGACGACCCTATGTTCATGTCGATATCTGCATATGTCAGTTTTCTAATTTCTTTAAGTTCAGAGTGAGAATGGAAAAAGAGAAGGTGAGATAGCCAAGTCAAATTCAAGTGCTACCTGACTGCCAACATTTATACTCTTCCTCATGAATCCAGTGGCGGCATCCCAAATCTTCACAGTTTGATCCTTAAATATTACAGTAATCCATCAGCCTTATACAGTATCACCCACATAATTCCAATATTACGTTACTTTTTACCATATGTAGGCACAATAACGGACAATTCATTTATTAGTTTGAGGTTTACCTGGTTATAAATTTGTATATTAGACTACCACGAGGTGTTCAAGATAATGTGTTACCTACCAAGCTAGCCTTATAACAAAATAAAGAGCCTACCATCCGACCGTTGGGTCCGCGCCCATGTATACTTTTTTCATAGCGAATTCACTTTTCAACTAAAATATTCTAGTAAACTAAGACAGGAAGAGGGTAAAAGGGTAAATTAACTAGGACATACATGAGATCTTAAACCTAAATTTGGTATGTATCATGTTATGCATGAAATATCGCTGGAAGGCTAGAAGAACTTTTCAATTGTTCACAGTACCCAGGGTACTGTATCCTCCTCCCCCTCCTTACCATAATCCCTCCTCCAGTCAGGAGAACACTCGATTTCCATGGGCACCAAGCCAACGCACGTACTGTTCCTTGATGCTCATTCAGGGAGAATTGAGGAGTCTGAAAGCGATGTCATGAATATGAAAAGGGTGAAGATAGTTCCAGCACTACAGTATATTGAATACATCCGAATATATTCAAGACGAAGAGTGAATATGATGGTAAGGAAGAGGAATGAATATCATTAAAAGAAAGTAGATACCGTGCATTCAGTTGACATGTGTTGTACATCCCAAGTGTTCACAATTTGATCTCCCGATCCACTCGCGAGTATTCGATTATCAGGAGACCATTTCAACCCACACACTTCCTGGCTGTGTCCTGTGTACGAACTGAAATCACAGCATTCCTCTCACATGCTATTTTTTTATTTGTGAGGTGGTTTGATCAAAATATAGTCATATTTCAGGTAAGGTTGAGATACAAATACAACTAGACAACTTATGTACATCCCACTCCAGTATGATCATACCCGATGACATGTTGTGGAATGCGAACATCGTGATGGAAGATCTGGCCGGATCGATGACCCGATGAACAGATGAAATTGCGCCAAGTGAGTGCTCCCGCTCTCAACGAACCAACGATTCCTTATCTCCGATCATCTTCTCTTCTCTTACCTAACACTTCGACTCGCGTACATTCTTCTCAATTCCTTCGTTGTTCCATTCAAATTCGCCCTTTCTGGATCGTACAACTAAATGTCTTTTAACTTGTTTTCCAAGTAATCGTTCTGGGCAAGCTTGCCTACTTGCCCTGAACTTCGCCTACTCCACATCCAGCAGAGCAAAAGAAAAAAGAGACGAACCCTGACTGATCCATCGCAAGTTCCTACTGCAAGATGCTTGCCATCCTTATCCCATTTAATCGATGAGATTTGATTCGAAACATTCGACTCATCCAATCCAACCTCAAATAAATGTCATAGCCTACTTTATAAGGGTAATGTATTTATGACTATTCATCCTTCAATTACGGGCGATAAAGTAGCTCACTAGGTAGTAAGTGTCCCCTGTCTCGTGATTCCATAAGTAAATATCGAATCCCAGAGCGACTGCGATAAGTCCTTAATATCAAAATATTATGGTCACTCACTCTCAAACATTGGAATGAGTCACAACTCAAGTATGTATTTCTTCCCAAATCATAGATAAAATTCTAAGCCGGAAACAAAATTAAAAGGCACTTTTTCCGTCGAAAATTTCGGGAATCAATGCACTTTAACGTCGAATTCATTCGGGTTAGGACAAATTATGCTGAATTTTATGGTCATTAGTGTGAATCAGGGCACTCTGAAATCATACCACATAACTGTTTCATCGATGTCCCTAATACAAAGATAACTTAAAACGTGCCTGATTCACTCCAATCGAGAAGGTTCGCATAGAAGTCATCACTGAATCCCGGGGCATCCAGCACCTTCTCCGAAGTAGTCGGAATGAAACGACTCGTCTTACGAACTGAAGAAGTCGCGTGAGATGTAGTGGAGTAGAGAACCTGACGAGGCAATTGGGAATATCGAATGAATGACATAGTGACAGACACCAGTATTGACAGGGAAGACAGACAATGACAGCGACCGACGAGAGAATGTGCAGTGGGAGAGAGTGCAGACAGACAGAGAGAGGTGAGAGAGTGCAGACAGACAGACAGAGGTGAGAGAGTGGAGGGGGGAGGAGGGTAGAGACGGAGAAGAGGGACGCGATGAGTGACAGACACAGACATGCAAGAGAGAGGGGTAAGGCGGCGGAGAGAAAGAATATGCATGCCTATTGGGATAGATATTACTCCCATGATTACACAAAGGTTCATGTACTCAAAATGCACAGCGTGTTCAAACACCCTTTTCCCGCCTTATGTTCATGAAAGCCGTAAACAACATTTGTTCTTACTGTAAATTCAAAACATCGTATGCTAATTAAGCAGTCTCTCTTGTCAAGGCTACTTAGCATACAAATTAGACTAATCAATGGTTATTTGCATAGGGATCTTGGCAAAATGCCATGAAAGCAATGAGACAGGCGAACAAGCTGTGAAATGTTGTATGGAGAAAAGGTGTTATTCAGTTGAGACATACATAAACGTGCACAATCCAAGAAAAAAAGTAAAATGAGCTAAAAGGAACCTTTGGCTGATTGAGATGACCTGCTGGAGGAAGGGGGGCCTTTTGATTGTATATGAATATCTTGTCTTCTTCAAAGGCACACAGATCCGAGCTAGACTTCGCTTAAATACAATCAATTCCACTCCTATTTCCATGACTCCAAATTTCAGCACCTCCTCCTCATCCTATGTATGCTTTCGTCAAATACTAAATAAGTGTCAAATGGGGTGGGTGTCAAAACGTCAAATACTAAAAATTATTATTATTATTATTATTATACCTCTCATCATTTGCTTCTTCTTCAAATCATCGGCATTAACCGCTTTCTGAGGACTACTCGGGGCTGAAGTTGATGTATTCAGTGAAGATTCTCCAGCCTGCAAAACATACGTGGACACCGAATCATAGTATGGGTAGTAGGCTCAAACATTTTGTGGTATTTTACTTTTTAGGATTGAGCTTGAAAATCAGAAAAGTAGGCGAAATGAAAGAAAACGAAAAGGTCTGCATTCACCAGCCACACTGGCAATGTAAAAAAATTGGTCATAAAAGTCATACGAACCTGTGAAAATATGAAACTGGCATATTCAAGTTGAGTCTGGCTCCTACTTGGAATGAAACGGTCCCCTCCTCCAGTTGTCGTACAAGTCATGTTAGAATTACGAGAAGGTGTTAGTTCTCTCCGAGACAGTCCCCGAGGCTGTACATCGCATAGGCCACACGGACTCTCACAAACAAACCTTAGCTGCTCCGGTCCCCGCGAATAAAGCAGATTGATTGATGGATGACTGGTTCAAGCTTTGATTTGGAGTCTTGCCTCCTCCTCCAAAGATGGACATGTTCGCCTTGCGAGATGCAGATGCTGGAGTCTTCACAAGAGACATATCGCCAACCTGAACGTTTACTAGTAAGCAATCAACTCGTTCATACCTCACCTTTCGCGATAATCGCCCCATTGGTGAACTGGGAGCAGATTTTAGTGTCTGTGACATCTTGAAGGGATCAGCAGATCTTAACATATATAGTAAGGCATAAACCTATGCAAGTTTTTCAAGCGGTCAAATCATTTTGCACAGGATAAGCGTTTGATACTGCTGATAAACGAGAAGTCTCTTTAGAGATCATGAAGCGCGCTTCCAAGCGGTAAAGCAAAATTAGAGAGGGAGAACGAAACAATCCCGATCGGTATGCAATCGCGATTGATCCCAACAATCTAGAGACTTCTCAACATCAATAGGAAAGTAGGGCTAAAAACTGACTTAAAAAAGAAAAGTTAATGAAAAAAACGAAAACTGAATTCGCGCTGCTTGCTAAACAAAGTAATAACATTTGGTAATGATATTTATATATAATTAATCATTTTTATATTTTCTTTTCTATACTAAATATTTTTTTGCAATTAATGAATTAATCAATTGTAATTTGTGCCATATTTAAAAAGAAATATTCAACATAAAAGCAGAGAACTTATGGTATTTAGTAAATTTTGCGCGCAAATTTTAAATTTTGGCAATTTGCCAAGCTCAAGTGTGGGAGCGTTTGATTTCTAATTGTAGTCAACATCGACTATCTTTCCAGCTGTGAATCCGATGTTCTCAACGAGGTAGAACCATGCGTGTCAAGTCGATCGAAATTGATGGCTTCAAGTCGTATGCTCACCGACAGGTATGCATATTACCCATTCCACATGATTCAGGCAGTTGCAGTTACCGTGGTTGAGTTGGGCACTGAACATTTTTCCCTGATTTTGACTGGGTCGCTGTGAGAATATTTGGACTTAGAAGGTCATTTGCATGCGCAGATAGCCCTTGAAGTAAGCTAACGGCTGACCTTGCCAGCGTATGTCTAGTTTGGAACTTGCAATAAGCACTCTTCTCTCTATAAGACCCGTGGAACTAAAAAGTCAGAATGGTATCTTGGCACGGTAACAAAATGCCAAGATTCCACCTGGATTCTTGGAATTTTGTTACTGTGCCAAGATACCATTCTGACTTTTTAGTTCCGCGGGTCTTATATCGATATTCGCAGGTGATCGATGGTTTCGATGACCAGTTCAATGCCATCACGGGACTCAATGGATCGGGAAAGTCTAATATCCTCGATTCAATATGCTTCGTTTTGGGCATCACTAACCTATCACAAATTCGTGCATCTAATATGAATGATTTGATCTTTAAACAAGGCCAAGCTGGTATCACTAAGGTTTGCCGATGCTTCATTTCCCTCTGAAAACCTCTCGATATCCAGTCTTCAGGCTACTGTAACAATCAAGTTCGATAACACAGGTGAGAGGAAGCCAGCTCAATACGCGAATGATAGTGAAGTTGTCATCAGAAGGACAGTAAGTTTTTCCTTTTCATTTGTTTTTCCCGTTTATATCGAATTGCAATAAGTAAATTAGCTGAAAAATGTAGTGACCTGAACGGGGCTTGGTTTTTTCTCCTATCAGTTAGATGTTATTTACAGATCTCTCTCAATGCTGGAAGTTCTCGTGCGAATCAGTACTGCGTCAACGGTACCCAGTGCTCCAATGCCAAGTAAGTTATGCTAGATATTTCATGTTGCTCTTACCCTCTTTATTAGTGGATAACATCTCAAATACATGGCAATATCCGAGAAGGCGAATTGTTCTGCAAGCTTGCTAGCCTAATCGTAAGACAAAAACACATTTTACGTATATTGAAGTCGTATTATTGTCGGTAATAGTCATATTAGTTTTTGTGCAGGGTGGCTGATTTATTCCGTTCCGTTGGACTCAATGTCAACAATCCTCATTTCCTCATCATGCAAGGTCGCATCACCAAGGTTCTCAATATGAAGCCGCTTGAGGTATCCACTCTTAACACATCCCACGTAGATTTTATTACAAAATTTGAAATATTATTACAGGGAAATGAACGTTGAGAGAGCTGCGCAGTTCTGTCCGCTAACCACCGTAAAACTTCAGCCGGAGCTGGAGATTAGCCTAAGCTGGCATTTTGCCAAGAGAGTTTCACTGTATTTAGCGGAGTGCGCTGCAAAGATTTCTCAACGTTCTTTTTCCCCCAATAATATATATATATATATATATATATATATATATATATATATATATATATATATATATATATATATATATATATATATATATATCACAAAAAGTTCAAATAGCCCCTAGTGGCAAAAACCTAGTGGCAATATCTGATAAGCATAAAAAACTGGGCTACCATGGTAATAGTATTGAAACTTTTACATATAGTGGAATAAAACGATCCATCAGTTTATCCTTCCGAATATACGGCGAGAGAGTGTGCAAAAGCGAGAGAATTAGACTCATTTTGGAAAGGAAGTAACTGACGGATCGGTTTATTCCACTGTAACTTAAATCATATTCTCGGAAGCAAGAGTGTATTCGTTCTAGAAACAATAAAAGGGTGATGTTATTTTTTGTGCGAACTGTGGTGGAAAGCAGTAAAGTGAAACAAACTGAAGTCATCTTGTTTACTCTCTTCCTTCTCAAGTCGTTCCTTAATTACTCAGTTTCTATTCGCTCACAATGGTTCCCTCTGTCAGAAACAATATGGAAATGCTTAAGATTCTCGGGATGATCGAAGAGGCTGCGGGAACGAAGATGTACGATCAGAAGAGGAATGCAGCCCTTCTCATTGTGGACAGAAAGGAGAAACGAGTCGAGGAGATCAAGTGAGTACCTATTTCATCATTTATTCTTCCCTTCTCATAGAACATTCACATGTGCATTACTGATATGTAGCATTTCGCTGAAGTCAGAAGGAATTTTTAATGTGGAAGGATTTAAGGAAGATGATGGAAGACGACATCCTTCCTGTAGTGCAGAGGATGAAGGATGATCGGGCAGAGTTCCTCAAGTATCAGAAGATGGAAAGGGACATCGCCGTCCTCAAGAGGAAACACGCTGCTTACAGCTATCAGGATGCAATCGTAGGCATTCCCCCCCCCCCTCCCTTGACTGGTATACGGCATAGTGACCTGTTCAGCGAAACAAGGAAGAAGTGTTGGAAGAGAAGGCAGCGATGAGGAATAAGAGAGAAGAGGAAGTGAAGACTATGGCTGAAACGGACAAGGAATTGAAGAAGATGACCGAGGATTTGAAGACTCAAGAGGAGAAGAAGGGAGAGGTCGGTTATTGATTGACGGGTTGGAGGGGAGGACACGTATTGTAGGATAAGATGAAGGAATTGGAGTCAATCGATGGCGAATTAAGCGAGAAGAATGCTGCCTATCTCAAGGCTGAATCCATCGTTGCCTCTATCAAGGTACGGTACTACTTTCATAGCCAATTGACTCATGTAAACATTGATTTTTTGCAGAATGAGATGAAGGAAACAGAGCAAGAATTGAAGAGAGTGAAGAAGAATGCAGCCAAAGATGAACAGGAAAGGGAGAAGAAAGTAGCAGAATTGGAAAGAGTGGAAAAAGAGGTTTGATGAGTGTATGGGATAAGAGGAGGGATAGATAGATAGATAGGTATGGTTTAGATTGGGATCATGGTTTAGATTGGGGGATCGGAACAGGCAGGAATACAATTGGAAGAGGAAGTGAAGGCTGCGAAGAGCAAATTGGAAGCTCTGGAACAAGGAATGACTACTAATGATAGTGGAGAAGTCGTCACTTTGGAGAGTCAGATTACACGTAAGTTAAAGGGGAGGGGAATACGGGAATTTCCGAGTTATAGAAGCGAGAACGAGACTGACCGAGATTACTAGTGAAACGAAGAGGAGGGAAATGAGGTGGGTGGATTGGGGATAGGACGAGGTTAGGATTGTGGTTTAGAAGGAAAGAATTGACGAAGAAGAGGGAAGAGAAAGTGGCCGAAATGGCCAAATATGCTAAGGAAGACAAGGCGAACACCGAGTGGAGAAAGAGGACTGCTCTGGAGATTAACAGGGTTACGGTAGGTTAAGGGGGAGGAGTATTGTAGGGAGAGGATACTGTAGGAGGAGATTGCTGCTATGAATTACGATGAAGAGAAGTATGCTGTGGAGGAAGAGAAGTATCGGAAGATGGAAGAAGAGATGAGGACTGCACGTGACCATGTACGACACTACGACAAGTATGGTTCCCCCTCTATCCCTGATCTTTTATCTTTGAACTTTCAGCAAGATCATCCAGTTGGAACCTCAGTACAGACAACTGTCCAACTTCAATGGTCGAGATGTGAGTGACACTCGTTGTCATTGTCATTGTCATTGCTACTCGCTATCTCTCTGCTGTCACATTCCCCTAATAACGTCTTTCTTCAGTTGGTCGTAGGATCAGTTGCCCGTTGCTTCCGATTGAAGGATCTGGCAGATTGCGACTGCATTGGATTCATTCTCGGCTCTTCTGTTGTGAGTCTTCTTCCATTATTTATTACTTCCACGCTGTTTTTGAGCTGCGGTATTTTCTATGTGATCTATGCTGCTTTTATAGGGAAGTTGCAATGTTTGACCGGTACTTATAACAAAGTAACTTTACCAACGATTAGAAAGTGACTAGATTGAAAAGTGAAAGAAAAGCGAATGAGATACTCCTCATGGAGAGCGGCAATAAAATATACAGCGTAGTCAAGGATTCGGGTTATTTCTTCTTAATGTGACTATCTAATCAATGAAGGGATGAGGTTCTGTAAAGTAGATGAAGAAATGCTAACACGGAACAGAGACGTATTTGTGCAATGGAACCAACCTGCTAAAATGTGTTGTTTGGACTATAAGGAGAGAATAACTGTAAAGGAAGAAAGAATGAGATATACGAGTAAACTGTAATCTAACGGATTATTCTGCTAGACTATAGTAGAAGGTTGGCCGTTCTGTTCTGAGTAGACAAGCGTATTGGGATGTCGATAGAAGACATACTCCGTGTAGTGAGCCCATCGCTGCTCTTCCAAATCTCCCGAGTTTCGGTGGTGATTCATTACATCCTACAAGGGAAGTATGAAAGACGGAAGATGCTCAATGGACTAGAATGAAGTGGTAGTGGAGGGAATGGAAGAGGGAACGGGGAAGGGATACGAACACTGTCTTGATTAACATGGAACCAAGGAGACACACAAGGGACTTGATACAAACGGGAAACTAAGGCGGGATGGTTAAAGGGAAGGGAATGGGGAGGGGAGATAAACAGGCAACAGAACACTCGAAGCATTTATGCAGTGGAAAGAGAAGTGAGGGAAGGGAAGGGAAAGGTGAGATTGTGAGGGGAACATGCCAAGCGTTTCTATGCAACATCCACACTCTCACTCTCTCTCCTGTCACTGACACTGTCATTGGTATTGCCATTGTGACTGTCACTCTCCCCTCTATCCCTCTCACTTCGAACCTCTGCTATAACGCTGTCATCGGTGGCCGAAAAGAAGCCTTGTTTGATTCGACCCATTCGGGTGACCTAAACGGTGCCTTTGAATAGGAAGGCACCCGTTGATATCAGTAGATAGGAGATGGAAGGGAATAGAGGTGCGAGAGTAGGAGAGAAGCTAGGGGAAGATATGGAGATAGGGGAATTCGGCAAATGAAGTGAGGTAGGTACGACAGATTGAGAAGGAAGTCATGCAGTACTGAATCTGTCTCCGAACTCAACACACTCATCACACCAAAGATGCCTTTTAATTCAACCCATTTCGCTCTAAAAGTTTATAATAATTTTTTCTCCTTTTATAATGTGTTGACTTCGAAAAGATCCTGTAAAAGATACGTTCATTAAAGTTGTCTGATGTTTGAACTAATATTACTCCATCTCTACTTACTACTCTTGTTTTGTACAGCTCGACATAACATTATTCGCATAGGAATGGGCTACACGACTAGCGAAGCTCATTTAGTTGTTGTGGAAGAATGAAGTGGAGGGAAAGGAAACGAACGTTCTGCGCGGCAGTGGAGAGTCCCGCTGCGAGCAGTTGGTGGGACGAGAGGCCATTCGCACCCGAAGTACACGTCGACACCAGAGTGAACGACTTGTCTGCCATCGCATCGCATGCCTGCATTGACGGGACTATCGAGGGACTAGTCCTTATGACAAGTCATCCCAATCCCCATTCCACTGGCCCTTTCACACAGTCTTTCTCTATCTTCGTGTCCTTCCCTCTTCACTCATCGTCCATTCACAATCAACGACTCTTTGTCCTTCTCGAAGACTTCTATCCGCTTAGGCAGTTAGTGGTCTCCATTCGAAGACATTTGGGGTGAGATTGGACGGAGGAAGGTGGCCTAGTTCATTCTGAGAGGGGACGAGTCACTGGGGAGTGGTAATGTGTCAAATGTGAGATGATAAGGAGTGAAAGGGAAGTGTTCAAGGGAAAGAGACTACCTTCTCGAGACATTGATGCTTGAGGTAGAGTCGTGTAGTGTATCGATCATTGCTGTCGTGATCTCCGGGGTCTCTGCTCTCATTAAGAGTATCTCCGAACACCTCAAAGAGTCTTCCTCCCTTCATCCGTCCACAATTATCTCCCCTTCCCCTCGAACCTCTTTGCACAACGAAGCTTTCCCATGCACAAGTATTCGCTGTAGTTTACGAAACTTGACATCAGCCTGTCCGTCTCTTCCGAAGGCAAATGTTCCTCGGTATCCGAGTGTAATGTAGCCTCCTCCTTAATTACAAGCTCTCTATTGCTTGGTCGAATCGAACTGTCAAGCATTAATATAAACGGTGTGTGTTTATATTTAGTATATACGAAGTGACGAGTAAGTCGTATTCCTTGTAAACCCCTCTAAGAATGGGCGAAGCTGTGCTCTAAAAGCACTCTTTCACTGCCTAATCTCTATGTACTCGTTATTTGCGATGACTGGAGACTAAGGGCAAAGAAGCAAGCAATTGGCTTGCTTTGGGGAATGGAAACATTGCGATACAAGTAAACTATGTGGGGAGTCGGGGGGGGGGCTGATGGGAGGCAATAAGCGAGTGCGTTGGTTGATTCACGTGCCTCCCCCCTCGAACCCCCTTTCCAACCCCCCCCCCCCCCCCGATGGGAATATGCACGGACAGAGAAGTGCTTATCTCACTTTCCTTCCCGCTCCTCTACTTGTACGTCTTCTCCTTTACTCTCAATCGTCAAGTACATCGGGAGAAGAGGCCATTTCCTTAGTTGTTTCCTCCCGAATGCAACGAGAATTCCCCTCTATTCGCCTTCTCTTCTCATCACTACTCTCCACTCCTCTCTATTCCCATTCTTTACCCCCTCCCCAACTTCCCTCGCGTCTCTTTCCTCTACAACACTCACTCCCTTCTCATTTCTAATTCCTTGCTTGGAATACATATTCTATCATCTTATTATCCTACAATCGTCAGATGGAAAGAAGCAATAAGTATGAGATGGGATGAGCTTACCGTTATCGGATGGAGTGGGAAGGGAATGGGCGAGTTGGGGGAGGGAAAAGAAGAGGGCCTCCTCCCGCAGACGACTTATGTCACTCTTGGATTCCGGGAGATGCACTTTGTCTGTACGGAGGAAGTCGAGAATGAAGGAGAATATGGAGGGATCGCGATCTGGAAGGGAGTATCCCTAGTAGTAGCGATGAACCAGAGATGGGGGAATAGGGTATACGGGGTCAGCATGCGTGTTGCACGCTGCAACCTGACCCAGTCCTCCCTCCCCCACCCCCTCCTTCCCCCCTTCCATTCCCCTCATGCAACCCAATTATCCTCTTCTTCTCTCCGTCCACAATATCTGCCCACTCTACACATAGTCTATGCCATATTCCACCTCGAATACTTCCCTTCCCCTTACTCGTTTCACCCTTCCCCCTTCCCCGTCCCCTACTCGTTTCACCCTTCCCCCTTCCCCGTCCCCTACTCGTTTCACCCTTCCCCCTTCCCCGTCCCCCTCAACTTCCCTCTCCATTTCTCTCCTCCATTTCTCTCAAGTCAATTCAAGCTCATCTCTCTCATGTGTCTATTATTGCGGCATGAGTCTTCGTCCTCCTTTATTCCTCGTCCCTTCTTATTCCCCTCCCTCGTATTCCTCTTGCTCTTCCTCAACTTCTCACTCCTTCCCTTCTTTCTTTCTCTCGAAGAGTCAACGACAATATTCGTGCCTCCCATGGGTCATATGCACTAATCCCAGTCCTCTCCTCTCTTCTCTTCTCTTCTTTCGTCTGCTATTAAGGCAGTTTAACGAGAGCGAAAAGAAGCGAAAAAGTGTAAGGAGGAGAAGTGTTCGCATGATACGATGCATACTAATATGATACGATGCATATATCTAACCGTCCATCTATTCGTCCATTTAATCGTATTTACCCAGATATCCCACATATTTCATTGGTCTCACCGATGAAGATGGTCTGCGGGTCTAATCGAATGATTTCCTGTGGAGAATCATCGGGAGAAAGGAGAACTCGAGAGAGAAGACTGTCGGGGTAACGAGTGAGGGTAGACTGAGTGGTTGTGAAGAGTCGACCACCGATGTTGAGATGGATGAGAGAATCCATCTGGATGGATAAGGAGGAGATGCGAAGAAAAGACGGTAGCACGGAGAGAACGGGTATGATGGGTAGAGATGAGGAGAAATGGTTGACAATAGAGATGGAATACGAGAGAGATTGATGGAATGGGAGGGAAGCAAGTGAATGAGTAGAGGAGAGGGGAGGGGGCTTCCGAGGGAAAGGGGAGGGGGGAGAGGAACGCCCGAGGGAGTGAATGGAAAAGACACGAGAAGAGAGATAGTCGTTGTGAGGGAAGAGATGGTTGGAAGAAGACAAGGAATGAAGAGGAAAGAAGGGAAAGGGAAGGAGACTGTGAGGGATGGGACAAGGGGTGCGGAGATAGTACACAAGTATGAGATGCATTGCGAAGAACATTTTGTTGACCCCTTCCACATATGATTCAATTACTCGAATGGAACACTTTGATGCTGCTTCACTGTACACTACGGTACACAAGGAAATGACACGAGATGTTGGGGATAAATATGCTAACGGGGAGTGAAGAGACGAACTGGGCTTGAAGTAGAAAGTAGAAGGTAATACGGAAGTGGGCGGAGCTTGGGGGAGAAGACTGAGAAAGCGATTTGATTTGAACAAGGGAGGGACGGAAGGGAAGAGGAAATAAGGAGTGACGAAGACTGGTAGGCGATGGAAAGGGGAATGGAGGGGTAGAGGGGATGGGGGCATTGATGGTTGAATGGGGGATCGAGAGGAGACTGCTGTACACGATGTCTCTCATTGACCACTAGGGTTTGAAAACCAAGCGCGATTAGCGTAGTTATCGCTTGACTCTCTTCATTCTTCCATTCTATTCATCACTCTCTCGGTCTCATAATGCAATTAAAAGGTTTGGTTTTCAAACCCTATTGACCAGATTACAGGTATCGACAACTGTCGTCAAGACACAGGAGGCCGCGAAGAGACTGTTCAATGAGAAGGCCTTCACACGCAGAGTTACCGTATACCCCATGGACACGTTCTTCACGAAGAAGGACCCTCGCATCGAGGGGAAAGTGAAGTTAGCGAGGAGCATTGCTGTGAGTAGACTGTATACTGTAGGCAGTCAGTTTGCGATACTTGAAGGGACCAACTGAAAGAGTGGACTCGGCGGTTGACTTAGTCTCGTATGAGAAGAAGTACGAATCCATCGTGAGGACTGGACTGCAACATGTAAGGGGAGGGTAGTGTAAATGGAATAATGGGGGTACTGTATATGGGTTTATTGGGCCTTTTGAAGGTGATCGTGTGCGATCGGAAGGAATCCGCTTCGAAGATCTGCTTCCATAGGTACGGAGAATACGGTAGAGGGATAGACTGAGTATCGAGTATTCAGAGATATCATGATGAGGACAGTGACTAGAACTGGATTCAATGATTACAAGCCGAGTGGAGTTCTCACGGGAGGTAAGAGGGGAGGGAAGGCTTGGATTTTTTTTCGTACGCCATGGCCATCTCTTATCATCTCGAATACTGGGATAGCATCTTGTTGTTCGTCTAGTTTGATCGTGGAATAAGTAAGTATTGGTTGTTAACAGGAAGTAAACCCAGTCGTTCTTCCCTTGATCTCGCGATCGTTGAAGAGTACCACAAAGCAAGGGAAAAGGCTGCTCAGTTGGAGGGTCCGATGGCCGAATTGGAAGGTACACTCAATTGTCTTATTATTATGCAAATGAAAGGTTGCAGCATTCATGCAGAGGGAGAGGGGACAATATGAAAAGTACATTGGATTGAAGAGGAGATTGACTGAGTTGAAAGAACAGATGGAGGCACACAAGGAAAAGAACAAGTTCTCGGCTGCTGCCACTCTACAGGTTATAGTCTAAAACGATGAGGGTGGGGGGAGGGGGGAGGGAGGAGAGTGGAGGATTAGGCATGAAGTAGGAGGTGGAATAGGTCGGTACATCAAGAGAAGCGATGCATTCTTTATTCGCTAAATTGAGTTTCCTAAAGATATTCGCTGAACATGTCAATTCCTAATACTCCGTTGACCTTTTTGATGTGGGGAAAGGGAAGGATTCAGGCAGATCTGGAAGCAATCGACGAAGAACTCCCTCTACACGAAAAATTCATTGCCGAGACTGCAGAAGAGATGAAACAACTACAAGAGAAGATCAGTCAGTTTGAAGAGAGGAAGAAGAATGAGAAGGTAGGGGGGAATAGAGCGAGGGAGGGAAGGGGAGGAATAGGGGGGAAAGGGAAAGGATACAGAAGGGGTACTGTAAGAAGAGAAGTATACTGTAGGCTTACGCCGAGAGGGAGAAGAAGGAATGTGAAAAGAAGCTGAAGGAATGTCTTGCTAGACAAAAAGCTGCTGAAGGAACCTTCAACACTGCCAAACAGACACTCACTTCTATGAGGTACGGTAGGGAAGAGGGGGGTATGGTAGGGGTATAGGAGACGGTAGTAGGGTAGGTGATGAAAGGGAGGGGATAGTTATAGGAGAAAATGGAGTGGACTAACTGAGTTCAGATTGGTGGTCGAGAATCTCGAGTTATCGATTGAGAAGGCAAAGGAGGAAATAGCTGAGATGGAAGCGAAGATCGAAGAGCTGACGAAGAGAAAGGCAGAAGCTGATGAACAAATGAAGGAGAGCAATGTAAGAGGGGAGAAGGGGGGGGGGGTAGGGGGAGGGGGAGAAGTGGGTTAGGGAGATGGAAAGGAGGAAGAGACATTATCTTGTAGGAAATTGTCAGTGAAGTGAAGGGCAAGAAGAAGGCTTTCAACGATCGCATGAAGAAGCTCGAGGATGCACAGAATGCATTGAGAGCGAAGATTGACGAGGTATACTGTAGGCACGAGGCTATCGGGGGGCGAATACGAAGATTCCTTAGCAAATTGAGATGTCCTGTTTTAGACGAAGAAGGAACAACACAAGAGACAAGCAGCCATTGAAGACATGGAGACTGAGGGGTATGCCACTTCTTATTTCCATTCTTTATCCATTACGGATATGCATACCTAGCTGACGTTGTACAGAGATCGAAAGGAAGAAGAAGCTAAGCAATGGGCTCATAAGGCTCAGCAAATTATGAAGGAACACCCATGGATTGCTGAGGAAAAGGAACACTTTGGACAGAAGGGAACTGATTTCGACTTTGAAGGGTCAGGAATGGAAGGAAGGAAAGAGAGAGAAGAAGAAGGTTCAGATACTCATACTCTGAAGGAAAAAAACAAATCGAAGAGATGGAGAGTGAAATGAAGAAAATGAACACTCACATCAATGTACAGACTATGAATATGTTGGCACCTAGTGAAGAACGAGTAAGTGGTAGGGAAGTTGAATACTGTAGATTATGGAAAGGATACGGTAGGTAGGGGGAGTTGATAATCTAGATGATAGGAGGGATACGGTAGGTAAGGGATGAGATACTGTAGATGAGGAAACATGAATCAAGGGAAGTTATTGTAATTAGTAGAATAATTGTTATTATTGGAAGGAGTTGTAAAGAGCACGGCACTAAGCAATAATTACGCAACTGTAAGATGTTACTATAGTTTGGAGACGAATGGAGATTACGGTAGTGTTATTGTAGGTGATCAGTCTTCAAAAGAAACAAGCTCAATTGGAACAAGACAAGAAGAAGTTGATGGAGACCATAAAAGTGTTGGATGAGAAAAAGAAGAAGGAACTTCTCGAAGCCTTCCATTCTGTTAACAAGGTCATCCACTTCCAACCTCTTCTGTATTTCATTCCTCTACAGGACTTTGGCAACATCTTCTCAACTCTTCTTCCCGGAACTTTCGCTAAGCTTGAGCCTGCTCATAACGATGATCCATTGAAGGGAGTAGAGATCAAGGTGAGTATGGAATGAATTAGGGTGGGCAGCGTCCAGAACAACTTATTTTAGCGGGGCGATTTGTAGGCTAGGTTATAGAACTGGGTGTTGGGATTCCGAAAATCATAAGGAAAGTCATTGAAACCTTATGTAAGCCAAAATAACCAGCAAAAAACGAGAGCATAGAAGCGCGAACCGAAACCCTGATTCTGATTTCCGGATCCGAAAATAGTGGCAAATTAGGAGTAGATTATGTCAGACTCATGCCAGAAATTACGGTAGTCGCAATGCAAAACTCTTTCAAAATCGGCGATTTTGGGAGGTCTCCTGCGCGTTTAATTTTGGTTTTACTGCGTTCCCTAGGTCGAAAAGTATTGAATAACATAAAAATCAGAGCACACAAAATCGCTCAATTTACGCTACGTCGTTTTTCAACTTTCAGCAGTTACGCGCAGCTTTTGGTGACCATGAACGTTTTCATATTTTTTTGTATAGCTTGGAGCCATTGGCACACAACCTCAGCAACATAAATTGAAAATTAATGCAATATTACGGCGAAATTATTTTAAAAAACGGCGATCACTTTAGCACCTCTTAACTACGGTAGCTTCAGACCGACCGTTCGTAGCGAAAACGGAACGACTTATCCGTAGGGCTGCCCTTCCTAGAATGAATAAAGAGACGATTTGAGTTCGTGTAGGTAGCCTTCAACGGGAAGTGGAAGGAATCACTGGGAGAACTGTCGGGGGGGCAACGTTCCCTTGTCGCCCTCTCACTTGTACTCGCCATGCTCAAGTTCAGACCCGCTCCTATCTACATTCTTGATGAAGTAAGCTATTGAGCAAGGGGATACTGTAATATTTAGCTATAGCTATATTGGATTACGGTAATATAGCTCTATTGGGTTACAGTAATATGGCTATTGGATTACGGTAATATAGCTCTATTGGGTTACGGTAATTAATGACCTTAAGGTGGACGCGGCTCTTGACTTGTCCCATACCCAAAACATCGGAGCGATGATCAAGAAACACTTCAATCAGAGTCAAGTTAGTCAAAATCCCACTTGTTGTGTGTACGTTGTCTTCTCAGTTCATCATCGTTTCTCTGAAGGAAGGAATGTTCAACCATGCAAATGTCCTCTTCAAGACCCGATTCGTAGATGGAACATCACAGGTTAGACACAGTAATGGAACGCACGAGTTACTGTATTCAATTAAGGTGACGAGGATAGACAATCGGAAGAAGTGAGTACACTCTACTACATCCCATCTCTGTAAATTCGTATCTTTATTTATCTTCTCGTTAGTTTGGTTTGTTGTGAATCTTTAGCTAATTAACCGAATATTCCCAGTATCTCATTGATTGACTTGTTATTACCATCAAACGTGTACTCTATTACCCTACGTTCAACGATGAATCGTGTTGTACATACGATGAATGGCGCAAGAAGGTAAACATCGATAAGAAGAGTACACAACATTCCATCTAGATTCCTCTTATCTACCCGTAACCCTTACCCTTCCTTTTACCACCCTTCATTCTTCCTTTATTCTCTTATCTCGTGTTCTTCTCTCCTTTATTAAACGCAATCAGCAGCTAACTTTTCTTCCTTTCTTCATTAGTCATTTATTTCGTTTCTCTTTTACCTTTTCTCTCTAGATGACGTCATAGATTGTCAATCGGATTAAGAGTTGGTTTACTGTTGGGGGAGTGTAATCGGATAGTAGAGGGAAACCTCGTAATGGTGACTGTGCCGCGTCTCGAAGTCTCCACTAATCAACACGTTTATTATCCCAACCAACTCATTCAGGTACCATTATCTTGGCTGTTTAGTATTCATTTCATTTAAGGGTTCTCTCCAAATCGTCTCCCCTAAAACTGTCAACGGATATGTTATCAGATGTCGGTTCTCTGGAATAGTCAAGGCTGATTTCGTGGCTGTTTGTATTTCATAAGGGGAAGAGGTGATATCCCTGTTGAAGGATAACGGACAACGATATGAATGTACTCGGACGATTGTAGAAGAGACGAAGGAAGTCTGGAGATACAAGTCAATCAACGAATTACTCGGCCTGACTGACGTAAGCTAGTCGAGTCTTCAGTCTCAAAGTTGCCTAGTTCGACCACAACCAAGACTCTTCCATCCCTCCGTCTTCGCAATTCTCATTCCTTATCCCTTCATGGGCCCCTACTACACTTTCCCTCTCAGGAGTTCCTGTATCTGTGAGATATTCAATAGAGGTACAGTACTCTCTAGACTACGGTATCTATTATCTTTCAGTTCACAATAGAGTCGTCTTCCACACAGTCTTCTCTATACCATGACCATCCTATTGTCATTCTTCGTCCCTCTTCAATTACTCGCCAATTATCTCAACTACCTGTTGAATATTCGAAGATTCTTCCAACCACAGGGTTTGCATATCCGTATACTTGATCACCACTCCTTATATCAAAGATCTACAAAAAGTGAAGAGGACAATGAAGAGAACGGGAAATAGGTCACGGAAAATGAGAGAAGAGCCGTAAAATCGCCCGTTTATGGCGTTCGTTTGGTTTAGAGGAGGAAACGTCGAGTTGAAGTGTTCGTTACACTGCAATGTATTCACTACTATCGACAGCATCGACTGCATTCTTACCATCACCAATAAGTAAGCATACATCGTATATGGCCGTTCTCGAAGCAGTGACAACATTACAGATGGAAGAAATCACTCAAATACCTCCGTCTCTATGTAATGACTAAAATGGAATTAATGGGAAGAAAGGGAGATTCTAGCATTGTGGGAAGGAAGAAATTAGTCATACATCATCATGGTTTACCAGTGTCTACAATCAAATATAGCTTACTTATTTAGGAGTGGGAATGCCTCCTGAAAGATCAAAGATCGTATCTGGAGAGACTGTATGTTTTCGCCCAGTATACAACATACCTGGTTTGCCAAGATACCGTAACCCTTGGACTATTAAAGCTTAGGCGTGAATCCTGATTGCTACTATGAACATCTTTTTAACCTCACTCATTCTCTCGTGTTGGATGTTGGAAGGGCCAAAGACTTGATAATTGGTCGGCTGGAGGTTTTATTAAGCTAAATTTATTTCATTGAGATATCCTTATAGGTTCCAATTACAGTCGTCAGTTCATTCCTTTCATCCAATTCCAGTATGAGCGAAATATCGGGAAGTGACGGTGCGCTTACTCTTGCTCGCAATAAATTAGCTTTCGTTTTCAGATTCCTTGATAGACTTTTCATCTTCTCCTGTTAAAATGAGCCACGTAATCGGGAAGTACACATGAAAGGAAACAATCCATTCAACCTTCTATGCAATACCATTTTTTCTTGAATATTCATTACCGGATAACCAACTCATAATAAGCTTGCATTGTCTAGGCTAAACCAAGAATACGGATCTCTTTCCTCATTCATCTTACATTCCCCTGTCAATTTTACAGTACTTCTTGCTGCACTAAAGTATTATGCGTATTTGATGAAAAAGACAGAAGCAAAAGACGAAAAGCTTGTAAAGTGAGTAAGGTAGTAGAGTAATCGTACCGAGTCAAAGGAAGGGGGAGATCTCATTGAGGAACTCGTGATAAGCCTCTTCAGTCTCTTTCGCAGATTGCCCTTCCGTCTTCTTCTTCTTCTCCACTTTCCTCGTATTCGTCTTCTCTCGTGGTCTCATCAATTGAGCGGGAACCAACTTCACTGATTCCTTCTGAACAGTAACCCCTTGCCAAATCTAGATTAGCTTTCTTTCCATCATACAAACCATACCCATCTACGTATTCTTTCCCCTTTTGCAACATACCGTCAGATTCCTCAAATGAGCCTTAGCAGTGATAGTAGCAGAGGATGGAATGATGACAGGAGGGGCCGAGAGAGTGGCAAATGTTGATGTAATCTCGGGGGGAACTGGGGGAGGAGGAACTGAAGCATAGACAATTGTCAACTGCATACAGTATGCATCAATGAATTACCTGTTCGTAGAGGCATCATGACCATTGATTGCACAGGATCAGAGATACCCAATGGAACTTAAGGAATGAGATTGACTATATACCGTAGACAAAAAATCAAATATGAAGTACCAACTTGGAACGGGTGCGAGGTCGTTGTGAGTGTGTAGTGTGTCTCCGTCCCCTTCCTCTTCACTATCACTCAGTTCGGGGGGATGTCCACAGGGAACTCCTGGGGGAAGGTCCCTCACTCCCTTCCGTTCGCCCCTCTTCCTCCTTTCCCTCCCCGGCTGCATCTCCACTCCACTCTTATATTCCCCCATCGGCATCGGAATCTCTCCAATATCCGTTCGCCTCGCAGCTTCTTCCATCTCAAATCACCTTCCTCTCTACAAAACGTATCCGTTTTCTCTCGTTATCTAAGATATGTCTCATCTGTGCGTGAATTTTATGCACTAGCTAAACAAACCTCAGCTTCTCTTCTCAGTTGCGTAGCTCGAAGGTGAAACTGTCGAAGAAGAGTGTTCACTCGTTCCAATGACTGCAATATGCCCACCCACATACCAATCACATAATGCCACTCACCTTTTCATCTTCAGGCGTGGTCGATTTGGCCAACGTTGCACGAGAACGCTCAAGGGTAGTCAGAATCTGCTTCTGCTTCAGCTTGAGAACGTTCTCGTGAAACTTAGGACGATCAAGTTTGAGAACTGAAAGGGAACAAAGCAACCGTTCAAGCCAGTTCGAGCTAAATACGTGGAAATAAGACCTACTCTGTCGTTCAAGTTCGATCAACTTGTCGATATTCTCGACATTATTACATCCAGCTTTGGCGAGAGCGTGTCTCACTTGTTGTCTTTCCTTCTTGTTCTTCTTCAATTCACGAGCACGCTCGGCTTTACGCACCTAGACATATCTATTCGAGTGGAAATGCATTTGTTAATGGAGTAAATGGAGTTAATGGAGTAAAGACATTACTTGGTCGACAGATGCCCTGTGGTGGAAACCTTTCTTCGTCTTCATAGTATTGACCATGATAACTGGATACGGGCTGTCTGCAAGCAAAATCAGGAATCAATTATACCGAAAACGAAAAATAAATATTTTTCAGCTCCCTTAGCAAAAGTCAATAATATTTTTTCTTTCTGTGGATCGTGTTAACTTTCCGTTCAAGAGATTGCTTACTTTAAGTTGATTATTTATCGGGGTACTGTAGATTGCGTTAGATATCGTAAAATATTTATCATATTTGTTTTCTTTTCTTATTGAAAGCGAAAGAGACCACTGATCTGAAGAGCTTGGACTACGAACGACCTCTTAGTTCATTTTCTTATTAGGTCACAGCAAGCACTTTCACACTTTCACTTGTCTAAACTGATCAGCATCACCGGTAGCTTGTTGAATGCCATTAAGTGTCTGTTCCACAAACACGAATATCCGTGTGCTCTTCTGAGCCTGTGGATTTGAATGATAAATAGGTTTGATCGTAGACGCTTGAAGTGTCTCAAGATAAGCAGAGAAAGTGTCCGGGATGACCTAGAAAGAGAGGGAAATGGTAGAAAAGGAGCACGATTCCCCGCCCCTCCACTCCCTCCTTGTCCCCTCTCCTTATCCTATCATTACCATTCCTTCAGATGCTTCTCCTTCTCTTCTCCTCCCTTCTCATTTCTGCTGCAGCCCTCACTCCCAATGAGAAGCTCAAGCAATGCTGTGCTACCATCACTGTAAGCCTTTCCTACTTCTGCCTTTCATTATTTTGTTTATGCAATCATTTGAATATTCGGTTCATTAGTCCCCATTTGAATGCAGGCTGGAGACAGTGAGTGCATCGACCGTTTCTGTGACTTCAACGCCATTTCACAGACGAACGTAAGTTGAATGGTTCAAGTGGAAAGAGAAGAGGGATATAGACTGGCTATTTACTGTAACTGGTAATTGCAGATTCTGAACTACCTGTCTACCTGCACGGACAAGGGTCCTACTGTAGGAATGATGTGGGACTGTGTATCCCTACGCAACGACCATACTGAGTGTTGCAAGGTCAGTCCCTACTTATCTACTCGTCCCCTAATCCGCCATCCCAATCTGTCCATCCCCGATTACCGTAATCCTACCGTATGCTTTCAGTCGAAGGGAGTGGAGGGTAAGTGTCTGGAGTACTGTGCAGCCCAAGACGGAGTACCCACCAACTACCTCGACTATCTCTTCTGTACTGAGTCATTCAATGAGATCCGAGACTGCTTCCGTGACCATATGGAGAAGAATGCTGCGTACAGCCATAAGAAGTAGGGGAGACCAGTTACAAGGAGTAATCATTCCCTTTCAGGGGTAAATAAGAAGGATTGCGAAGGAGTTGATGCTACTTGAATACTTGTAATATTGATACGGATTGAATAAAGAGATGAATAGAGGGGGTGGACTGGGGGCGGGACAGAACGGGTTTTCTTCTTAGCCATTCTCTCACTTGCCATGGCTTGACTCATGTCCTATCGTGTATCTTACACCCTCTCTTCTTCTACTTCTTGTATACAATGTATTCGTCCCCTCAAAGCTCATTCCTTTGTCTCTGCCCTTCCCTTTGTCCAGATTCCCTTCTACTTGTCAGATGAGCTTGCTTCATTCCTTGCTCCTTCTCATTTCGTTCCTTTCCTTAACTTCCCCTCAATGGAACTGGAATCCTTTCGCTCAATGGGCTCAACCAGGTATTCTTGAGAGAGATAGCACTTTCGTTACGACGTTGACCGACTTATCCACACGATGCAGTCATCGAACAATGTCACACTTTCATTCATGATCAACTAGCACGATCTGATGGGAGGCAACAATGTTTGATAGTGAAAAGGGAGACTACCTAAATATCAACTGGTTTATCCCTTCGCTGACAACTTATCTTCATCTTTATACTTCTCATAATTGTTCACAGGAGCTGGTCTCAATTTACTCGCTCCTCAGCAATTTCAACAACCTCAACAGCAACAATTCTTCGAACCTCAAAGAAGAGCCAGTGCTCTGGAAATGTATGTCTCTTCTTCTTTCTATGGTTGAAGGAAATGTTCCGTCAGTTGCCTTCAATGCTATCTACGACGAGAGAACAAAGAGATATCAAGAGAGCGCGGACGACGTAGAAATGGCTTTACTAAGAGAACATTTGCGTCAATAATGTCACAGAACCTTATCTCCAAGAAATTGCCTTTATTGTCTCTCGTGATTCGTTCCTTGTAGATACGGTAGGCCAGGCCAACGAAATGCCAATCAAAAACTGCGAAGTTGTTGTCGATCTCTGAAGGATGCTGATGTTGAATGCAGAAGGAGATATTGTGACTTCGATGCTATCTCCTCTGCCCATGTCAGTTCCTTCTTTATCTAGATAGTCAAGTAGCAATGATCGGTCAATTGGTTCTGCAACTTCAAAAGTTGAGTGAGATGATCAGTGGAGACACGCAGAAAAAGAATGGACGGGACCGAATGACTTTCTTCATTGGCCTAAGTTCCCCAATACCCCTCTATCTACCGTACCCTCCAGGTTCTACCGTATCTCAGTCAATGCGTGTCAAAAGGACCGACAGTGGGTCTAATGTGGGATTGTGCCTCTTCCCGTGCAGACCACACCGCATGTTGTAATCGGATGGGGGTGAATGGCCAGGCTCTTCCTTATCCTATTCATCCCTCAGGTCATCCCTGGTTGTATGCCGTATTGTGAGACTACTCATGGAGTTCCTGTTGATATAGTCAAGTATGCAGTATGTATTGGACAGTTTGACAAGGTACGATTCAATGGGGTACAGAGAGGAAGGCACGGCTTAGATCCGATCGTGCTTCCGGGAATACTTGGACAGTCATCCGAATATCAAAGGAGACACGTAATACGGCATGGAGATAGCTAGCTACTCTTTCTATTGCACAGTATTGCCGATAGTCAGTCAGCTCATATGACTTTATCCTTGCTATTCTCCCTCCTTACAATCCCACTCTCTTCGGAGTCTCTATCAGAGGCTTCGCAGATGGATCATACCACATGGGCTGTACAGTCTGCTTGTCTGAGCTCATTACAGCTCAATCACATAATATTAATTGTTGTCCAAATAGCGTTATGATAAAGATGGCAAACCTGGTTGAGTATTCGAAGTATTGATGACCGTGAGAGGAGAACTGGGCTTATCTCTGTAGAAGAATTCCATTTCCTGCATGATCTTGAGAACATCGCTGACGAGGGGAAAGGAAGGGAGGAATTGAGGTTGGTAGGGACCATAACAGATAAGATGAGCGACTTCCGAAGCTTCGCCGACTTCATGGTTACAGCCCTCTCCACCACCAGTTTCATCTGAAACATAACTCATGAAGGAAGAGGCTGAATAGATGTTACCCTGTGTTCCCCCTAGCACAGTCTTCTAAATGTTAAGCGAACGAGCCAAAATGCTTAGGATACGGTGTTTTCCGTGCAAGAGTTCCTACCGAAATCAGGGTTATTTTTCGGCATCTCGTTCGCTTAACATTTTCACTGTTCTTAAAACACTAGCGGAACTAAGTGGTAACACTGCTAAAAACGATGTGATACATACGTCTCTATGTCGTGTTGAAACGTCTACAAGTCGAGGAAAAACTATAGAAAAAACTACGATATACACGTGAAAATATCCTGTTACACCTTAGTGAAAGATTATCTAAGTTGTCCCACGTTCAAACGCGAAAAAATGGACAAAGTTAAGTTAA